>SKCR01051462.1:0-108906 GCA_019454045.1 Zanthoxylum bungeanum | reverse complement strand
TCCAAGTGAGTTCCATGTCATTTGGTATCAGAGCTTAGGGTTCCAAGGTCTGATTTCTCTATCTTTTACTTTGTTTTTTGATTTAGTCTTTATTGTTGTTGGTCATCAAGATACTTGTTCATCTTGATTCTTAGTTTTGTGTTTTTCAAGTGTTTTTGCATTTCTGATCTGTCAGTGACGCGCATACCGGTCCCCATACCGGCCTCAATACCGGTCTATCTAAGATTAATAGCTACTGGAACCGATAAGCATCCATACGGCCACATTCGGTCTCCATAGACCTATACCGGTCATATTACCGGTCTTGCTATACCCATACCGGCCCAATACCGGTCTCCATAGACCCATTACAGGTCCCATACCGATTAATTGTAATTAAAACATAGCTACTGGAACGGGAAGCAACCATACTGGTCATACCGGACTTAAAACCGTCAACACTTAGAAAAAAAAATTAGAGCTCAAGTGTCTGAAAAAGAAAAGCAAAAAAAATAAAAATAAAATAAAACGTAAGAAGTTATAATTTTGGTTTAAATTTCATGGTTCTATTTTTATCATTTGGGTGTCCGTTGAAGGGTAATTCAACAAAATTTCTATTGAGGCACCTAATTTCCGTCCGAATTTGCATACATCCGTATTTGTTTGCATGGTTGTTTGTTTGGTTCTAGTCTGTGATTTCTTATTCTAATTATTCTAGTTGTAGGTTTTCTTTGAATTGAGTCTAATATTTGTTAATTCTTACTCGCATTACTCTGTTTGCCCTGTATTGGTTCTTGTTGTTTATTTAACTTCAAGACTACATATTGTTGTGAGCTTTTGGTAAGCCATATTCATATTATATTGAGTGCAAACACGAGTGGAGTGGAGCGATATGTATTTGAGTGTAAACATGTGAGCGTGTGATATTGTGAGGTTATATAATTTGGTTCACATATTTGTTTCTTCTAATATGTTTGTTGAAGCTTTGAGATGGCAGGTAATAGTTTGACAGTGGATGAGAAGCTTGAGGCTTTAGAAATGAAGTTTATGGATATGATGGAAAACATGAATGATGCTTTCGATAAGTTATCTAGGGAAGTAGAGAGGAATCAAACAGGCAGTGTTCCCAGAGAACCACCACCTCAGCATATACCACCACCTCAGAATATGGCACCACGACGTATACCACTAGATGAAGAAGAAGCTGAAAATGAGTTTGACAACTCAGATGATCTTAATGATGAGGAGGAGAGATTTCAGCGAGGGCCTGATAGGAGGCCTAATATGAGGTTTGATAGGAGGAATGATATGAGGGATAAACGGTTTAATGGTAGAGGTGCATTTGATGATAGACGTGAGGATTATGACAAGAGAGGTATGGTAGACATGGTGATGTTGATGGTGATTTGAGCAATATCAAGATCAAGATACAAAACTTTCGGGGCAAGAATGATCCTGAAGCGTATTTTCAGTGGGAGAAGAAGATCGAGTTGATTTTCAATTGTCATCATTACTCTGATGAGAAGAAGATCAATCTGACAGCCATGGAATTCACTGATTATGCGATGATTTGGTGGGATCAGATTGTCACCAACCGAATGAGGAATCATGAGAGGCCAATTCAAACATGGGAAGAACTTCGAGGTCTCATGAGGAAATGGTTCATACCCAGCCATTACTACCGAGAGTTATATCAAAAACTACAGGATCTGTATCAGGGGGCCAAGAGTGTAGAGGATTACTATACTGAGATTGAGGTTGCCATGATTAGGGCAAATGTAGTGGAGGATGTAGAGGCTACTATGACACGGTTTCTAGGGGGCTTGAACAAAGAGATTGCCAACATGGTGGAGTTGCCAACACGATTTAGATGATATGATTCACATGGCTATCAAGGTTGAGAGGAAATTGAAGAAGAAGTCTACATCCAGATATGATACTCATACTACTTTTGTATGGAAGGGGAAATGGGTTCCTAATAATCAACGAGATGTAGGCTTTAACAAGCCAATGGCCGAACCTAGTGCCAAGGGTAAAGAAGTTGCAGAACCAAGCAAGGCTAGACCGAAACCTGAGAGTACAACACCAAAGACTAAAGACATCAAGTGTTTCAAGTGTTTGGGCATGGTACATTATGCTTCATAGTGCCCTAAAAGACGCACCTTGGTGATTGATAAAAAGAGTGGTGAGGTACATTATACCGACAGTGAGGTTGAGGCTGATGATGATGAGCATAATATTGAGGATACTAGTGACAGAGAGGGAGCTGCATACCCACTGGATAACATGTCTTTAGTTGTCAAGCGTATTTTGAGTGCACAAATTTTTGAGGATGAGAGTGATCAGCAGAGGGATAACATATTTCATACTAGATGCCGTGTGAATGGCAAGGGGTGTATTCTGATAATTGATGGGGCAGATGTTCTAATGTCGCAAGTACAGCTTTAGTTGAGAGGTTGGGATTAGATTGCTTGAAGCATCCCAAGCCTTACAAGTTGCAGTGGTTAAATGATTGTGGCGAAATAAAGGTCACTAAGCAGGTATTATTGAGCTTTACCATTGGGCCATACACGGATGATGTCCTATTTGATGTGATTCCGATGTATGCGGGACATATTCTTTTGGGCAGGCCATGGCAGTTTGATAGGAAGGTCATACACGATGGGTTCAAGAATAAATATTCCTTTCAGCATAAAGAAAAACCCATTAATTTATACCCACTTACACCGAAGCAAGTCCACGAAGATCAATTCAAGTTGCAACTTGAGAGGGATAGAGAGAACAAGAGTGCAAACACAGCCTTGGAGAAAACACGTGAGGAGAGTGTGATCAAACCTAGTAAGGAAATTAAGGCTAAGGCCGTGAGTGTTCCCAATGGGATTGTGAGTGAACTTAAGGGGGAAACAAAAAGGACGAGTGAAAAAAAGCTTCTACATGGGTGAGGGTGAAGCTATGAGAGCTTTTAAGGCTAGCAAGCTTATTCTTTTGCTCGTCTATAAGGATCACCATGTTTGTATTGCTAACATTGACCATTTGCTTCCTATGTCCATTTCATCTCTTTTATAGGAATTCAGTGATGTGCTGACAGAGGACATTCCTAGTGGGCTTCCACCCATTAGAGGTATTGAGCACCAGATAGATTTCATACCAGACATAGTCATTCCCAACAGACCAGCCTATCGAAGCAACCCAGAGGAAACGAAGGAACTTCAGAAGCAAGTGAGGGAGTTGATGGAGAAATGGTATGTCAGAGAAAGTATGAGTCCCTGTGCGGTACCAGTTCTTCTTGTTCCTAAGAAAGATGGGTCGTGGCATATGTGCGTTGATTGTCGAGCGATCAACAATATAACGGTAAAGTATCGTCACCATATTCCTAGACTAGATGACATGTTGGATGAATTGCATGGTTCCAAATTTTTTAGTAAGATTGATTTAAAGAGTGGATACCATCAAATTCGCATGAGAGAGAGAGATGAGTGGAAAACTGCATTTAAGACCAAGTATGGCTTGTATGAATGGTTAGTTATGCCATTTGGTCTTACAAATGCACCTAGCACATTTATGAGATTGATGAATCATGTTATGCGTGCATTTATAGGTAAGTTTTTTGTAGTTTATTTTGATGACATCTTAGTTTACAGTAAAACATTAGATGAACATGTTACACATTTGAAGCATGTTCTTGAAGTGTTGAGGCAGGAAAAAATGTATGCTAACTTTGGTAAGTGCACTTTTTGTATGTATAGGATTGTTTTCCTTGGTTTTGTTGTAAGTGCAGATGGCATTAAAGTTGATGTAGAGAAGGTAAAGGCAATTCAGGATTGGCCTACGCCGACAACTGTGACAGAAGTCAGAAGCTTCCATAGATTAGCAAGCTTCTACCACAGGTTTGTTAGAGACTTCAGTAGTATTGCAACACCACTGACTGAAGTAGTGAAGAAAACTGTTGGCTTCAAATGGGGAGAAGAGCAGGAGCGTGCATTCCAGGATCTTAAAATGAAGTTGTGCAGTGCACCAGTTTTGGCGCTACCCAACTTTGAGAAGACATTTGAGATTGAGTGTGACGCATCCGGGATAGGCATTGGAGTGGTTCTTATGCAAGAAAAGCGACCAATAGCTTACTTTAGTGAGAAGCTGAATGGAGCAATTTTGAGGTACCCCACATATGACAAGGAGTTGTATGCATTAGTGAGAGCCTTTGAGACTTGGCAGCATTATTTTGGGCCTCGAGAGTTTGTGATCCATACAGATCATGAATCATCGAAGTATTTGAAGGGCCAAGGTAAGCTGAACAAATGACACGCAAAATGGTTAGAGTTTGTTGAGAAATTTCCATATGTAATCCGCTACAAACAAGGTAAGGAAAATATTGTCGCCGATGCATTATCGTGAATGTATGCTTTACTTACTTCATTGAGTGCAAGAATGCTTGGGTTTGAATTTATTAAAGAACTTTATGCTAGTGATACTGACTTTAGTACTATCTATGCTGCATGTGAAAAGTCTACCTTTAATAAATTCTACCAACATGATGGGTTTCTATTTAGGGAGAATAGATTATGCATTCCTGTTTGTAGTATGCGTGAGTTGTTAGTTAGGGAAGCGCATGTGGGAGGTTTAATGGGGCACTTTGGCGTTGCTAAGACCTTAGGGGTATTGAGTGAACATTTCTATTGGCCTAAAATACGGAGAGATATTGAGCGTTTGTGTGATAAATGCTTGATTTGTAAAAATCCTAAATCTAAGGTTATGCCTCATTGGTTGTACACACATTGCTTGTACCTAGTGAGCCATGGGTAGATGTATCAATGGACTTTATATTGGGTTTGCCTAGGACTAGACATGGTAGGGATTCCATCTTTGTAGTGGTTGATAGGTTCAGTAAGATGGCACACTTTATAGCATGTCATAAGACTGATGATACCACTAACATTACTATTTGTTCTTTAGAGAAGTAGTACGAGTCCATGGAATTCCACGGTGTATATTTTCAGATCGTGGTGTTAAATTCCTTAGTCACTTTTAGAATGTTTTATGGGGTAAGTTAGGAACTAAACTTTTGTATTCTACTACTTGCCACCCCCAAACTGATGGGCAGACCGAAGTGGTTAATAGGACTTTGACTCAGTTATTGCGTACTATTATCACTAAGAATTTAAAAACTCGGGAGGATTGTTTGCCTTTTATTGAATTTGCATATAACCGTAGCATTCATTCTTCTACATCTTATTCACCATTTGAAATTATTTATGGTTTTCAGCCACTAACTCCATTAGATTTATTACCATTGCCTGTTGACGAGCATGCAGGGTTAGATGGAAAAAGGAAAGTTCATTTGGTGAAACACATACATGAGAAAGCAACAGAGCACATACAACGGAAGAATGAGCAATATGCTTCTCATGAAAATAAGGGAAGAAAGTGTGGTATTTCAACATGGTGATTGGGATTAGGTACACATGCGTAAGGAGAGATTTCCTGAACAGTGTAAATCCAAGCTACAATCGAGAAGGGGATGGTCCATTTCAAATCTTGGAACGGATTAATGATAATGCGTACAAGCTGGATTTACAAGGTGAGTATAATGTGTTTGCTACATTTAATGTTTCTGACTTAACTCTTTTTGATGCAGGTACAGATTCGAGGTCGAATCCTTTTCAAGAGGGAGGGAATTACACGAATCCAGCCACTCAAGGAATATTATATGTCACGACCAACAAGATGGTGGAGCTTTTACAAGTGCCATCAGGGCCAATCACACGCCAAATGGCTAAGAAGATCAGAGACGCAATGGCGGGGCTAGCAAAGAATGCCATGGTCGAGTGTGACACACAACTCTAGGGCATAATGGCAACACATGAGGGCTTCTATGGAGTGGGTCCAAAGCTATTTCACTAGACCCAAATCATACCAGATTGACGCACCAGCAATTTAGAAGTCGAGTGCCTTTTTGAATAAATCTAGTCGAATCAAGTCTGACACTAAAAATTCGGCCAAGACAAGACTTAATGGGCTTGAGACACATAATTTGGGTCTAATTACATGAAGGCCACGAAATTTAGGAGCTTTTGGTGCAAAGAGACAATTTTAGATATTTTGGGAACAATTGTCACATTTGTTGACTTATTAGGCACCTTTTTGGATTTTTGTGATTTTGTTGTTTTTCCTTATTGAATTTCTTGGCAAAGTTTTTGATTAAGTTTCTATTACTTTTGACTTTCTTGGAAAGTTGTCTAGGTTGTTAAATGACTATTAAGGGCATAGCCTTAAATAGCCATTAGTTAGTAAGTTAGGGTGTGTATGGTATTTTCACACCTATTAGGGTTTCATTCATTGTACTATATATTGTAACATTTATTTCTTAATGAAATTAATCATCAATTTCGAAATTAGCTTCTTCTTGAAAGCTTGGCTTTGTCTAAAAATTGCTTAAGGGAGGGATTCCCCTTATTTCATGCAATCGACTTATCTAAGGAGTGGCAACATCAGTGGCATCTCCATGCTAGTAGAACACTACAAGGAATTATCTTAATGGTTCTCAAAGACAAGTTCCTTGTGGGTATTCTTTGTGGCCTTGGAAGGGTTTTGTTCCAAAAAAATAAAATTTGCGGTGCTTGGGGTTCTATCTGTTACGAGGGTTTTGTTGGCCTTAAACATCCAAGTGAGTTCCGCGTCATAGTTAATAGAATTCTATCCATGCCTGTTGTATATTGATACTAGAAAAATTCAAGTTAAAGTGGAAATCATGAACGTGCCAAAGCTGTCAGGACTACATCGGTAGGTTGAGTTTGTCATTGGCAAGTGAAGCCTTGATACGCCTCCTTGTGAACATGCCAAAGCTATCATAACGAGAAACGATCAGGACCAAAATCAGGAGTCACTGGTGAGTGATTGACAATGAGTTGTCTACCTAATGATTATACGTAGGCGAGATCGTGCCAAAACTGTGAGTCGAAATATATTCATGAGATCTTACTCTCACTATGGAATTCGATTTAATTATTGAATTATCATTCTCCGTTGGGGATTACGGTATTACATAAAGTATTGGGAGACACTGATGGGTTAAAAATCCATAACTAAAACAATATGTAATTTTATGGAATTCGCTGCTTTTTGTTTTCCGTTTTTCTACATTGTTTATAGAATTATATTTCTAATCCACTACATATTATATTACTTGAATATGTTTTCTGAATTTACTTATGGTTGCGTATTTCTAGAATAGTTTCTAGAATGACAGTAGACTTAGATATTATTAGATTAGTTCAAACCATCGGAACTGTTGTTCTGATTTTAGATATAGTTATCTTGTAAGATAGTTTCTTATGCAGTGAGAATTGACTTGAATTAGTTCATGTCTCGAGATTATTGACTGGCATTAGGAAAACCCCATTAGTATTTGTTTATCTTATAATGACGTTTTTTGGCTTTAGTGACTTTTAGAAGTCACGTGTTTGACACAATTTGCTAATCAATCATTTGCAATTGTTGTGAATAATTGAACGCAAATTATAAAGCTTAAGAAAGGAGATGTGTATAGTTGTGTATAGAGAATATTGATTCTCACAATACGACAACTATAAGTATTGGATACTATATCTTCCATCTAATTATTTAGAATATAATGTTTAATAACTGTTTTGATATTTGATATCAGAATTTGTGACTAGTGGATAGTTACTTGTTCTATATAAACAGTTGTTAAATATTTTAATATGACTAGTAGTGTCATTAATGAAAAGATAAACATTAAGAAAATATTCGGTTAACTAAATAACTTAGAACAATGCTTTATGGATTTTATCACATAAACATAAGATGCTTATTCCGTATGGTAAAAGATGGTCTGATACGAGATCACACCATATATCCTTATCCATTTAATGAATATTGTATTCAGGATGTGATTAAATCTCATTTAACCAATGATCGTCATTGGACCACAAGATTTATTAGACTAATAGATTGGATGTATGTAATTTAATGAATTAGAAATTGCCTTAGATAGTTTTATTTACTCCGTAACTTAGTTAATGAATTGTCATGACTTAGTTGCGTGTTTCTAAAAGAATATATATTGAACGTCTTGAATGGTTCGAGAACTTTCAATATGTTTCTGATGAAATACGGATATAATATTTTGAATGGTTCAAAGATATTCTATTTGAAGTGTTGAAAACTATATCTTTGAAATTCATCGTGAATCTTTGAATTGTTCAAATATGTTTGATATGATCAAACATATGAATTTAAGTCAATTAATTCTAAAGTTATTTAATAAATGTGATTCTTACTCAATATTAAACTTCCACGATTCCATCTTGATGGAATTGGTCAGTGGGAGTAATTGAATCTTATATGATTTGATTCGTTTATATTAAGTGTTACCGAATTAGTTTTCGATACTCTTGGGGTTATGCTCCAGTAACACTAATTCATCTCTTTAATTAAGGTTCCATTCGTTCCTACAGTTACATAAATGATATGTATAAGTAGAAAATTTGAATCTTAAAAGGTTTGAGATTTGAATCTTTCTTTTATTTAATGGTTATATAATTGAAAGTACTTGCGCCTCAGAGGTACAAGTAAAAGTTTATCATTTATTCTATTTAATAGAATATTGTATTCTATTTGATAGAATATCTTTTCTTCGATCCTGAGTAATAAAATTGTTTTATTACTTGGTCTGTAACATCGGATGTTGACAATTGAAGAAAAGACTTGACTTATTGAAGTCAAATGTGAGAGTGATAAACTGTAATGGAACAACATATTGAATTAGATGAAATGACCCTACGATATCTTCCGTATAAGTTTAATAGGATGTCAGAATCATTTACAAAGTATTTGATACTTATTGGTTCTGTTGTTTTCTTATCGAAGAAAATTATCTTATAACTTATAATGGGAGCGATACTTGATATCGATTTCGGAAGTTAACATTGAATCGTAGATTTAAGATTGTTAGTAGCTTACTACAATCAATTTTTGAACTTGATTAAGCTTTCGTTATGAATCGTTCATAAAATGTGCAAATTATTTGCGCAACAAAAGCAAATCGAGCTTATTAAAGGTTTGACCTTTATAGTATGACAGTGAGAAAGGTTATACTCAACAATCTATTGTAGATTCTAACAAAACTTGTCTCTAGTCGCACTAATTGAACAATTAAAAATTTGTTGGTTAATGTTGATATTTAACTATGTATTTTGGCTAAAGAATGCAAAGTGGCGTTCTTGAGTGATTTCTTCGAATGAGATATCCGTCGTGATTTCTTTGTTTGAAGAATTCATTCTAGAATGACCCTGGAGTTTGTATTCTGCTAAGATCACAATTTGATATACTAGCTTATAGAGCCTATTGTAGACTCAGGTAAGCTTTCTGGAAATTTGTGTTCTCTAATTTTGATTACAATCAGATTGTCTGATTTTATCAAAGCATAAAGAATACATATTTGATAATAGGGTCAGTGGGAGTGTACAAATTTATTTTTAGTGTTATATATCCTAACGACATTATCATTATTAATGTAATAATGAGATGTTTGTGAGGTAAAAGGTTTACCTAAGTCTTTTTTTCTCCGTGAAAGAAGTAGGAGTACTCTCTAATATATTTGATATAAAGTTTTATATATGATATAAAACTAAGAGACATGTGAGAAACTCCCGTTAGTCGTGCATTAGATATGATATAATAAAGGACACATTAAAACTATCTGTATGACAGTTAGTATAACTGTTTGACAGTTAGTGTGTCTCTTGAATATAGTATTTATCTTTCGTAAAGGACGATTTCTTAGTCGAAAGAGAAATTGATTAGAATGTCTAATCAATCTTATGCATTATAGGATAATGGCATAATGAATACTATATTATGTGCGATTAAAGATATCAATTTAATCGTAACTGTTACGAGTTATTTTGATATGCTGCAGACCATATGATGGATCTTGAAACATGTTCTTTGTTATCTTAGAGATATTAAGAATGAGTTTCTTATTCATGGAGAATTTAGTCTGCAACTATAAGGTTAGATTAGTTTTGATCCTAATTATGACATTAGATGGTCTATGTCATATAACGTCAGAAAAGATGCAGTGGGAGTATCACCGTTGATTCTACTAAACTAGTGGAATCATTTGCAACTTATGAAGTATTGACTTATGAAGTTGCATAGTGACCTTATAGATTAGAAGTTTTAATATTAATGTAGTGCTTGCGATTGTCTCATAGTATTGGGATTTGATCTCTAAATATATAGACAACTCAGTAGCTATAGCACAATACTGATATAGAGTCTGAGTCATATTGATGTGGAATTTGGATTCTTCAAAATATGAATGATGTTGGCTAAGGAGAACAATTAAGTTTGTTGGACGGACTCATTTGTTAAAGCGGGTTTACTTGTTGTTGCCTACCTCTTAAGTGCTAGGTGAGCTCTTGAGGGCTATGAGTATATGATATATATTGAGATGTGCATATGTTACAGTGGATTGGAATTAGAGTAAGTGGGAGAAATTGTTAGGGTTGGTGCTCGAAGTACCAATCCGGATCGTATTTATGTCTGATTCATGAATATGAGCAATTCATTTTTCCATAATATTACTTATTTAATGGTAGCAACTCTTGTCTTTTATACGCATATTCGATCTAATTACGATAAATCTGGTTTAGTGATACGTGTATATTAGACAAAGACCCTATGACTTACAATGTAGTACGCATGTACAACATAGTTTGTAATTGACATTGGGAAACGCACTATAAGATGTAAATCCTTAAATAAAGTTTCTGGTCAAGATTTACTAACACGGGTCGGTTAGTAAAATCCGTTGAGACCAGTATATGTCATATATCGTGACTTGGTCCGATGGTTTATCCCAATGAACTATGAGTCTCGGGAGACTCGTATAGACATGTAGGTATTTATTTGATAAACACTGAACGACTCACTGAAGATTTCCTAATAGATGGTACACCAATGTCAATAGGAATCTTCTCGAGTTGAGCGAGCATAGTGGTCCATCGACTTGAGATACCACAGTGGATATGTGAGTTATCCTCCACATTTTGATGGCATTCACATCACCAATTTATTCATGATCAAACCTCCGTCTGTTCGTTGGGTGTGGACTGATGTCATGATATCTAGAGCGTATCAAGATATGATTTGTCAGTCCTGTGTACATGGCATAGGTATCCTCATGTGTTTATGATCTAGTAAATCCATGGCCGTGGTATAACTTCGGAAGCTTGTTTCGAGTGTTATTTAGAGATCGTAAATTGAAAGTCGACTATATTATACCGAAAGGATTTAAATTTTTATCAATATCCCAAGCATAATATGGATAGCCTGTGACGGAGGGATCATACGTATGCAATGACCTCGACTTGCATAGTTTAGCGAGATTATGTGTGGTCGTCATAATTCATGAGTGGGTGAATTATGTAAACGAAATTGGATTTCGTGACGGATAGACTTAAACTTAGAGAGTCCCACAATATGAAGTGTACTCGTTGAGCACTTGGGAAACGCTTTATGAATAATACAGATTATTGACCGGCGTAAACACACACGTATAACGCAAGTGCACGTATCGTTCAAGTAGTATAAAAATATAGATCCCACGAGGACTTAATTCCTACTGTTGTTATTAATTATTGATACTATTTATTTACTGGTATCTAATTATAGGGAGAAAGGAATTGATTGCTTTTGGTTGGTTGAATGTGGATTTGCTAATTAAAATAAAAACAGACTCAAAAGAAAACACTAAGGAAAATAAAAGAAAATACTCAAAGATCTAGGGTCGTGATTCCACACAATATTATTCTAAAGATGAATTGATTCTCTTATATATGTGTAATAAATTAGTTTGCTAACCTGGAACACGAAAATATGCAAAAGCCTTTGTCGATGGTCAGACGCAAAAACCCAGTATAACCCAATTGAACCATATGCTATGTCAACCAAATTACCTAGATTCATTAAGATTAAGTTCCAATTATGGCTACCCCCGCCCGACAGGTATATGTCTATCCTGTAAGGAAATCTATTAAAGGGTTATTTATACTCAAAGAAGATCGTGGGTTATTGAATCTAAGGCTGAAACCTAAAATCCCTATGTCTAGTTCATTTTAAGTTTACCACATCAGTCTTATTGGTGATCAGACAACAACAAGCATTAAGCTTAAGACTCAATAAATAAAAACTACAGAATTACCCAATAAATAATTAAATTAATTATTAAGCCTAGTAATATTGTGTTTCATCACTTCCCTAGAATAAAATAAAATGCTGGGGTTAGAGGATCCACTTTTAGAAATCTCAAATTATTATAATATGGAAATTGCCAGTATTATCCAATTAAGTTGAACCAGCCATAAAGGCGGTGTTATTATTTATCCATAAACCAGCCATATAGGCGGTAATTATCTGTAACCTAAAGACCAACCATATAGGCGGTGTCACATTATGTTACATAATTAAAACCAGCCATTAGGGCGGAATCAACTTTTAATTCATATTATTAAATCACAATTTACATATTATAATTGAAGTGAGATTAATCTACCTTTACTATTTTTATTTAGAAATCTCCCTTATTATAATAAATAAATTTGTGTGATATTTACCAACCAACCATATAGGCGGTATCCTGATTAAGTCAAATTAATAATTAATTACCAACCGACCAACCAGGCGGTATCCTCATTAAGTCAGGTTAAAACCAATTTATAAATAATTACCAACCGACCAATATAGCGGTATCCTTATTAAGTCAGGTTTTAAATAATTATATATTATAATTAAAGGAGATTAATCTAAATTATAAAAGTAAAAAGCTTCACCTATACCCCAGCAGTAAATTAACTACTGAACATAAAAGAACAAAAATAAAAGAAAATAAAATTTTATTACAAAAAGTAAATGTGCATAATTAAAATTACTAAAAGTAAAAATGCTTAATTTAAATTACAAAAACTTAAACACACAAGATACAATCCTTAAAATCCTTACAAAACTCAAGGAAGACATGATTTGAATTCTGAAATCGATCTGAATTTATAGGCGTCAGAAGGGGGTCCGCGTCGCGACGCACAGCTCGCGTTGCGACGCGAGTGATTGTCGACGTGGCAGCTTCTGGTTCGTCGCGTGGGATTCTGGATTAGGTGATAAGGTGAAACAGGGCAAGGCGGCTGGGAGCTGAATAATTGCGACACGTGGCGGCTCACGATTGGCTGGTTTCAGATTCTTATCTGCCATATGTCAATTCGGATAAATGAGTCAATAATTGAGCTGACGTGGCGCTGACGTGGTACTGACATGGCGACATGTGGCGATGGCGACTGTCGGCACCATAGAATTACGACACGTGGCACGATGTGATTGGCTAATGATGACATGGCACTTTGACTCGGGCAACCGGTAATGTGGATGATGACGTGGCAGAGACGTGGACTGACACGTGGCGATGGTGACTATCGGCACCGTAGGATGATGACACGTGGCACGGCGCATGTTAGCAGATCGGTTGTGATGGTGACACGTGGCACGATGCACGTTAGCAAAGTCAAACTTCTCAGATTCTGACATGTGGACCCGGCGTACGTTAGCAAGTCTTGGTGCATGTTAGGCGTCGCGACGCAGGAAGCTTGCGCGGCACGACACGAACAACTTACAAAAATGTCATTTTCGTCCTTTTTCACTGTTTTGGCTCCAAATTGCTTCCAATGCTTTCCAAACTTTATTTATCTGTAAAATAACAATAAAACACATCAAAACCTTCACAAAACTCAAGAAACTATACAAAATATTAGGATAAATGAGTGAGAAATAGTGATATAAATATCACTCATCACACCCCAAAACCTAACATTTTGCTAGTCCTCGAACAAAAAATAAAATTAACTAAGCCATTTTCGTAGGGATCACGGTTGCATTTAGCGTATGCAACAAGCCTTTAAACCCCTAGGTGTCCCTAGTGGACGAGTTATAGTCTCGTGAGGGTTTACAACAATGATACCCACAAACATTTTACAAAAGAAAAAGGGTAGTAAAACTAATGCACACAAAAGCAAAAAGACAAGAGAAAAGAGAATAAAGAAGTTAGTGACTAATCAGGTGAAACTTCTACTCCAAGTTACTAGTTGTTTTCTTTCTTTCTAAATTACCGAATAAGTAAATTATCCGATTATATTTACCATTCTCCATATACACAGCCAACAAAATATTAAATAACTAATTTTTGCCCACAACATTCACAAGTGCAGTTGATAAGAGAGTAATATTTTTGTCCTAAAGTTTATCAGAATTCACACCTTTTTGTAGCAATGGAATAATGTTTCTGATTTTTTCTGATTGTTCTTTGATTTTTGATTGATTGTTTTATTTATATTCAATATCTTCCGTCTATGTAGCGAGTTTTGGGTCGGTGGCTCCCAAACCAGTTGGCTTTAGGGCACAAGGTGTTAAGACACCCCTACGGACTTAATTACTCAGACTTCATATATATATATATTTGCAGCATCTTTGATCCATGTAACGAGCTTTGGGCCAGTGACTCCCAAACCAGTTGGCTTTAGGGCACTAGGTGTTAAAACACCCTTACAGACTTAATAACTCGGATCTCATACGTTTTTTTTTTTAACTCCATCACTTTTTGAGATGCTTCCTCTAATTAAACTAGAGCACTGAATATTACAAACTTTTCAATTTTAGCTCATGTCCGTATGTTACTATGCATATTGATAATACCTACCAACTGAGCATATGAAGATCCATTTTAGTCAGTATTATGGAGAATTTACAAATTAAATAATTCAAAATGAAATAAACAAAAATTAACTTGTTCTGAATTAGGTTTGAGATACGTCTCAGAAGTGGAAAATCCTTACTCAGCTATCTCTTACCAATTTCACCTTTTTAGTCAAAATAAAAACAACAAAAAAAACTTAAAATATTTTTGTAATTTTTGAAAATTTTTCACTTTTTTTTTGTATTTTTCGAAAAATTTTAGACTAAAAATAAAAACAACACACAACTAAAAACAAGATACTGATCAACTAATTCCTTCCCCCAAACCTAAATGAGACATTGTCCCCAATGTCTTAAACAGTAGAAGAAGAGTTTAGAAGATAGTACCTGGTTAGCTGAAATTCTACACGAAAAGTTAAAGGTTAAGATCCAGATTAATCCGACGCCTCTTACCACGATCGTCCTCGGACCAATTTATCTTTGAAAGGATAGGGTCAGTTTGTGGTTCATAAGCTATGATTTAGTCAATTAGATCCGGAGCAGTTCTGGCAGTGAAGAGGAGTTCTTTTAAAGGTTTTGACACGAACCCATTTCTCCGGGCATCATCAAGAAACACACAAAGAAAATCATAAAATCCATCAACGTTAAATAGCCCAATTGGTTTCTGGTGTATGTTCAAGTTCGCCCAAGATAGCACTATAAAAATTTCCTCCAATGTGCCCAAGCCACCTGGCAAAACATCATTTCTATCAATCGTTCAGACATACCTGGCAAGATCAGTTCCTCTCCGTTTGATGGTTCAATAAGATTTGCCTCTACCAAGGGTTTTGAGATGATTCCCAAAACGAGACCACTTCCTTCCTGTACGGCCTTTGAAACGATCCCTATTAGTCCAAGATTGCCTCCGCCATATAATAAGTGCATATTCCTTGCAGCTAAGACTCGACCCAATTCCTGTGCTGCCTCTACGTATTGTGGCTTAGTACCAACACTAGTACCGCAAAACACACAGATGTTTTCAACTCGTCTTCTTGAAGTGGCTTCCATTTTTTAATCTGGATGTCTTCAAAAGTGCAATGATGACATTGATGAGTTGAATTTATAACACCTGAAAAGGGTGAGTAATAATAGCACTATTATCTTCCAAATGACGATTGTTAGCTAAATAATAAAAGAAATCGTGAAAGGTCAAAAAGTCTGGATTCTGTCTACGAAAATAAAGATAATTACAACAGAATATCAAATCAAAGCAATAATTAAGGCAACGGAATTGTGTATGCAATACGCCATTCGCTTAGTATAAATTCATTAGGATGCGTCTCAAGAATCCATTCCTTACTCAGCCATCGCTAATGAATTAGCTCTCATCTTTGCCAAACACCATTCTTCTGTCTTATGCTTTGGTTGAGCTTTTCCCCACAAAAATAACACACAAAATTAAAAACTCTACAACATGTATACACAAAATATAAAAATAGAAATTACAATAAAGTGCATGGGTTTCCTCCCTACTAGCGCTAAATTTTTCATCTTCAGCCAGACGTGACTGAAATCCATCTGTCAATGAGGTTTCAGTGTGGTTTTGGATGTCCGATTAAAGACACTCCCATGTGCGTTGCTTTTGAAGGGTCTCTTCCAACGGTAAGGTGGCAAAAAGAATTTTGTCTCATTCAGTGCTTGTGCCACCTTTGTAATCTTTGTCGCTCCAGTGGTTTCTGAAAAGAAAGAAAGAAAATCAGGAGGTCTTGTATGGTGCTTGACTTGGAATGGGAGTTCCATTTTGTCAAGCTTCTGGGTAATGTCTTTGATCTGTACTCCCCAAAATAATGATGTTTCGCCTGAATGCATTGGATCCTCAATAAGGCCTGAAATTTTCTCTTCCATTTGCTTTGTTTCTTGCTCCACCTATTCTTCACAGATGTATTTTAGGATTTCCTCATTCAGTTCTTCATCTGTCATCTGTGAAATGCATGCTCCATAAGTGTCACCCTGAGGATGTAAAGAAATGTCAGATTTTAGGTCTTCATCCTCTGATATGACTCGCTCAGGTAGATCTTCTTCAAACATTTGTGCAATGGATGCTCCAAGATCTTCATTTTGAGGATACATAATTTCATCCTCATTCGTTGGTGCAGTTGGTACAAATGGCTCATCTTCTTTATCCTCGTCAGAGTCAGAATAATAAAAATCAAATCGAGATTCTGTTGGTTTGAGCTCCTGAACTGATACCTCCGATTCTTGATACTGTTCAGCTTCGTCCTCTGTTATGATGTCATGATGAATCTCAGGATATTCGAAGGCTTCTTCAGTATTATTTGAATTTGCTCCGTAAGATATATGATTCAGGTTATCTGTTAATTGTCTAACTTGATCTGTCATCCTCTGTATAGACGCCGCTTGACTCTGAATTTGTCCATCAAATTGAGCTTCCCGTTCCTCGAGCCAATCTTTGAGCATGTCAATCAACTGATCTTCCTCTGATGGTTCTGGTTCTTGATGAAGATTGTAGATGGATGGTGGATAAGATGGAAAATGCGATGATTCTTCGTACCTTGAATGATTCTGATAATTCTGCCACTCTAAAAAGTATATACATTGATTGCTCGAGTGGTTACCATCACATATCACACATCTCCCCATTTTGTTATGATGAGCAAATGTAGTATTGCTTGCTTCTGACATCCAATGATAGTTGTTGGGCTGGACAACAGGCCTAAAAAAACCGGACTGTTGCTCCCAGATTTTGGGTGTATCTTCTAGTAAAGCTCGTTATCTCTTAATTTCCCAATAATGTTCCATTTTTCAATCTCCTGAAAACAAAAGAAAGAAATAAAAATTACAGATAAAAAATAAAGAAAATTAGATACAAGTAAATTAGTTAGCTTCAAAATTAATAACTCAAGAAAAATAAGTCCCCGGCAACGGCGCCAAAAACTTGACCGGCGTAAACAAACACGTATAACGCAAGCGCACGTATTGTTCAATTAGTATAAAAATATCGATCCCACGAAGACTTAATTCTTACTGTTTTTATTAATTATTGATACTATTTATTTACAGGTATCTAATTATAGGGAGAAAGAAATTGATTGCTTTTAGTTGGTTGAATGTGGATTTGCTAATTAAAATAAAAACAGACTCAAAAGAAAATACTAAGGAAAATAAAAGAAAAGACTCAAAGATCTAGGGTCGTTATTCCACACAATATTATTCTAAAGATGAATTGATTTTCTTATATATGTGTAATAAATTAGTTTGCTATCCTGGAACACGAAAATATGCAACAGCCTCTGTCGATGGTCAGACGCAAATACCCAGTATAACCAAATTTAACCATATGTCTATGTCAACCAAATTACCTAGATTCATTAAGATTAAGATCCAATTATGGCTACCCCCGCCCGACAAGTATATGTCTATCCTGTAAGGAAATCTATTAAAGGGTTATCTATCCTCAAGGAAGATCGTGGGTTATTGAATCTAAGGCTGAAACCTAAAATCCATATGTCTAGTTAATTTTAAGTTGACCACATCAGTCTTATTGGTGATCAGACAACAAGAAGCATTAAGCTTAAGACTCAATAAACAAACAAAAGAATTACCCAATAAATAATTAAATCAATTATTAAGCCTAGTAATATTGTGTTTCATCACTTCCCTATAATAAAAATAAAATACTGGAGTTAGGGGATCCACTTTTAGAAATCTCAAATTATTATAATATGAAAATTGCCAGTATTATCCAATTAAGTTGAACCAGCCATAAATGCGGTGTTATTATTTATCCATAAACCAGCCATATAGGTGGTAATTATCTGTCACCTAAAGACCAACCATATATGCGGTGTCACATTAAGTTACATAATTAAAACTAGCCATTAGGGCGAAATCAACTTTTAATTCATATTATTAAATCACAATTTCCATATTATAATTGAAGTGAGATTAATCTACCTTTACTATTTTTAATTTAGAAATCTCTCTTATTATAATATATAAATATGTGTGATATTTACCAACCAGCCATATAGGCGGTATCCTGATTAAGTCAAATTAATAATTAATTACTAACCGACCAACCAGGCGGTATCCTCATTAAGTCAGGTTAAAACCAATTTATAAATAATTACCAACCGACCAATATAGCGGTATCCTTATTAAGTCAGGTTTTAAATAATTTATATATTATAATTAAGGGAGATTAATCTAAATTATAAAAGTAAAAGCTTCACCTTGACCCCAGCAGTAAATTAACTTTTGAACATAAAAGAACAAAAATTAAATAAAATAAAATTTTATTACAAAAAGTAAAAGTGCATAATTGAAAATACTAAAAGTAAAAATGGTTAATTTAAATTACAAAAACTTAAACACACAAGATGCAATCCTTAAAGTCCTTACAAAACTCAAGGAATGCATGATTTGAATTCTGAAATTGAGCTGAATTTATAGGCGTCAGTGGGGGGTCCGCGTCGCGACGCGAGTAATTGTCAACGTGGCAGTTTCTGGTTCGTCGCGTGGGATTCTGGATAAGGTGATAAGATGAAACGTGGCAATGCTGCTGGGAGCTGAATTATTGCGACATGTGGCGGCTAGTGATTGACTAGTTTCAGATTCTTATCTGCCACGTGTAAATTCGAATAAATGAGTCAATAATTGAGTTGACGTGGCGCTGACATGGCGATGACATGGCGACACATGGTGATGGCGACTGTCGGCACCATAGAATTGCGACATGTGGCACGCTGTGATTGGCTAATGATGACGTGGCACTTTGACTCGGTCAACCGGTGATGTGGATGATGACGTGGCAGACACGTGGCAACACGTGGCGACTGTCGGCACCGTAGGATGATGACACGTGGCACGTCGCACGTTAGCAGATTAGCTGTGATGGTGACACATGGCACGGCGCACGTTAGCAAAGTCAAACTTCTCAGATTCTGACTTGTAGACTCGGCGCACGTTAGCATGTCTCGGTGCATGTTAGGCGTCGCAACGCAGAAAGCTTGCGCGTCGCGACGCGGACAAATTACAAAAATGTCATTTTTCACTGTTTTGGCTCCAAATTACTTCAAATTCTTTCCAAACTTTATTTATCTATAAAATAACAATAAAACACATCAAACCGTTCACAAAACTCAATAAACTATACAAAATATTAGGATAAATGAGTGGGAAATAGTGATATAAATACCACTCATCAATTATTCATAATACTTCATCAGATTAAATGAGTTAATTCGAATTTTTTAATCGGTTAAACGAAAACACAAGCCTTAGGGGATTTTGGTCAATCGTAATTATTGTGTATTTGTATTTGATATATAATTTGATTAGATACACATTAATTATTTGTCAAATGAGATTTTGACTCATACCATAAATATATGTATTTGTTATTTAATGAAAAAAATACATATATATATATATAACAATTATATTAATTAATTATTTAGATATATAAATGTTAAATATTTAAATAATTAAATAATTAAATGATAAAAAAATTTCATAATAGTTATGATAAATGTTTAATTATAATTGGTTACATGTGGCATATTTTAATTAAAATTTAGGTGTGCAAATTTTATTTGTTAACATAAAGTTTGATTCTTTTAATTGGTATAATTTTTGAATTTGACCAAAATACCCTTAGGTAAGTTGGTCATGACATTTTTTAAGGTAAAAAAAAATTTCATTTCTCTTCTAACCATCCTCCTTTGCCGAAACTTGTTCCCAAAACACTCTCAAATTTAGTTTGATGATTCAACAAAGAAAAATAAGAAAAAATGCTTTAGGAAATTGAAGAATTAGAAGTAATACTCAATATCCCTAAGCTTGAAAGCATGTTTCTTGTTCTTGATCTTCTAGATAGACTTTAGGGTTTCTTATTTTTTTGTGAATTTGGGAGTTTAGATTTGGAGGATGGAATTGGAAGTATATTGCATGTGTGAAGTTGTTTTGGATGATATTATTGTAATATTAATTCAATTTTATCATTTGATGATAAGTTTCCATTCTAGAGTGTTATGACTACTCTTGTAATTCCTAGAATTATTCTTGGGTGTTTCTTTTGTGGTGACTTGAATTGGTGTTGTGGTTAATTAGATTAATATTGAAAAGTTGGATTAAAGCATGAAAAATTGATAATTTTTGTTGCAAAATCAGATCTGGAAAAACTGGGTTTTTTGTGATGAAAATGATGTCATTTGAATGTACTGGATGTATTTTGGGTGTTAGAACAATTGCCAGAAATTGTTTTGGAGTTGAAATAAGCAAAAACGGCGAAAAATGGCGTTCCCAGGTGACTTTTGAGCCAACCGGGTGACGGCTGCCCAAACAGTGAATTTTTAACTATTTGGGCAGTCCATGAACTGCCCTAGTACTGTTGGGGCTGACCTGGACAGCCCCCATGTGTATTGGGTAGTCGGTTCGGTCAAAAACGCGTTTTATGCCATTTTGCGGAAAAACTTTTTGTAAAAAGTGTCACGGTGTTTCTTAACTATTTATGTCGTTATTTGATATCGAATAAATGTGTATAGGTGAAATATGAATGAATTATTCATATTGGATGTTGAATAAATTATTCAGTAATTTAAAAGCTTTTAAAATTACGATTTCGCCCGAACAACGCTTCCGCCGCGCCCTTCGCCCAAACCCCAACATTTACATCATGTATTATGTCATCCATGAATTACTATTCGTCGGGATTACCGGTTATTACAATCACAACACCTAATTAAGATGGATGTTGCAGGTAATGCCAGCACTGTAGCATCAGCAACACTCAGTACTGAGTCAGGGCAACGTCATCACCTCACTCTACGTGAGCCAGAGTAAATTTCATATTATTATTATTATTATTATTATTATTATTATTATTATTATAGGTTTTTTTAACATTTTTTATTGTTTTCATTGTCAGTGGGCATATTGAGCCATCCAACATTTGTGCATGCAAGATGCACAAGATTTTTTAGGATCAGATATTTCCAGAGGAATTCAGTCGGAAGAAAGTTTCCTCAGATACTAAAGTTATATTTTGAAGGGTTTTAGGTATTTAGAAATTTTAATTAATTACTTAATTTAAAAGATTTATAGTTAAAATATAATATTTATAAGTTAATTCAATTATTTTACAAAAGTACTTTTGCTGGGAGGAGGCAATTAATGTCATGATGTATATTGTATGGGAGAAGAATACGGTGATAAGTGGAAAATATATATATTTACCGTCCCTTTTACTTAATAATTTGTATAGTTTCTCAGGTTTTGTGAATATTTTGATGTGTTTTGTGTTATTTTGTAGATAAATAAGATTTCAGGAGTTAATGGAATCAAATTAGGGCTAAAATGGTGAAAAACGGACAAAAGGACAAAAATATAATTTAACACGTCGTGACGCGACACAGTTACTATGATGTCGATACACGTCATCGCCACATCAGCACGTGCGTCATCATGACGTCAGCACAATAATTCAATCTGCCGACAAACGTCATTCCTTGCGTCAGCATGACATCAGTGTCGCGATGCCAAGCCTTCACACGTTGCGACGCCGAGCCAATAATTCAGCTGCCGACAGCCGCATGCCATAAGTCAACATCTAGTCAAAACTACGTGCCACGTGTCAAGAATCCATGCGCGTCACGATGCGCAGGCTTCACGCGTCGCGACGAGCAAGCTTCATTCGTCGCGACACGCAGAGCTAAAATTTGTCTATAAATTGAGGCTGAATTCATTTGAAATTTTCATACTTTCTTCTGGGGATTTCCTTAAGAATACTAAGAAGATAGTATCTTGTTTGTTTATTTACAGCTTTCTTGTATTTAATTTTTATTTTAAGCAATAAATATTTCTTTGTTTTACTTTAAAGTATGAATAGGTAACTTCCATATGCTGGGGTGAAAGGTAAAGCTTTTATTATTATAATTTAGATTAATCTCCCTTAGTTATAATATATAAACTATCTTAAAACCTGACTTAATGGGATACCGCCTTTATGGTTGGTTGGACTTAATTAAATTGATTTTAACCTAACTTAATTGGATATCGCCTTTATGGTCGGTTGGAATTAATAAAAAATCTGACTTAATCAGGATACCGCCTATATGGTCTGTTGGTAATGTCATGTAAATTTATATTTTATAATAAGAGAGATTTCTAAATTAGAAGTAATAAAAGTGGATCCGCTAACCCCTAACATTTTATTTTATTATTTTATTTTACCTTTTTCATTTCCAAGTTTATTTTATGTTGTTTTCTTTATTTATGTCTTTCATAATCCTAAATCTGTGTTGTAACTAAATATCTTATCTAGGGTTTTGATGAATTCTAATATCACCGATTTATAAGTTACTTATTTTATGTCTTGGGTAATATATTGGTTTATTTATTGATTTTTAGTCTTAATGTTTCTTATTAACTGGCCATTAATAAGATTGATTTGGTAAACTTAAAATGAACTTGGAAAAAGGATATTAGGTTTAGCCTTAGACTCAATAACTCATGATCTCATCTTAGGGTAAATATCACTTAAGGTAGATGTAACATCCCCAATTCGAGAGATGCTACCAGTAGGGAATAGGCCGTACTATTCCCCTGAGCCTCTAACTTTTCAATTATAAACAATTTCTAATACTTTTTTCTTAATTAGATATTTCATGTGTGGATCCGTAGCCCAAGTTCAATAACTTGACATACAAACTCAACATCAGAAACTGAAAACTTAGTAACATACTTTTACAATGACTACCTCAAAATCAAAGCCTAATACATAACTTTTACTTGACTCTGGTTGACTCTCACTCTTTCTGACTTGAACTGATGGACTTCATACCCTAGTGACTGCATCATTATCCATCCTCTCGAGCTCGTCCTCCGAGAAATCCTGCAAAACAAAGGAATTGGAAGTGGGGGGTTAGATCATTGTACGATCTAAGTGAGTGGACTAAAAACTAAAGTACTGATATAAAATATTTGTTTCTAAAACTAGAGTTCCAGAAATAACTTAACATGAAAACTGTTTATCCGAAAACTTCGTCTGAAATTTCTTTTATAAAACTTATCTTTCCGAAATCTACTTTTGAAAGTATGATTTTGTAAACTTGTATCTGAAGATATATTCTTGAAAACTCTTTCTGAAACATCTGTTTTCTGAAAGCTATTTCTAAAATCTGGTTTCCGAAGACTATTTTCGGAAAATCTGATATCTGAAAACTGATCCGTATCTGAAAAACTCAATGTATGAGGGCGTTACATATCGCCGTCCCCCCATACATCTAACTAGAGCCAGAAGTGCAAATCCATGTCTTTGGGGCGTTACGTATCATCGTTCCCCAAAGCATGCCATTACTGTCCCTGAAACTGGTGGTCTTGAGGCATTACATATCGTCGTCCCCCAAGCCACTGAACTAGAACTGGGGGTGCGGATCTATGCTACCCTCCAAGCTCTTAAACTATGATCTATGGGCATTTGTCATCCCTAGTCCTAAACTAGGATCTGGGGGTGTTACGTATCGCCGTCCCCCCAGTCCTCTACATGTGCACATGTTCTTTGTCCGTAAATTCCATGCATGTACAAGTTACATACTGAGGTGAGTTTTTCCTCCATACCTCGAAAAATCATAAATCACAAGCTTTTAAAATTGCTTTTCCAAAGCATTTCTTAAAAACATACTCTTTCAAAAATAACTGTGATCAAACCGGCTAACGTCCTAAATGTGTAAAAATAAGTCTTATACGAAAAATTACATAATGAAAATCAGCTTTAAAGGATATTTTCCAATCATTGTTCGGAATCTGGCTGGAGATATACCGCTTCGTCGAATGAAATTGCAACTCCTGCAATAGTCTATAAGCGATCACTTGATTAGACTAAAAACCATGAGATAAGTTCTGGAACTAGGCTAAACCACTACATTCAAGTACGTGATATCGAAACTGGGCATATCATACTTGTACTAAGATGTAATGTGTGCATACGAACTGATACGAAACCCTAAGGGTAGTCTATAACACGCTAGGGTGGAACTGGGGTGGTTTAAAATGGTTTTGGGGAATTTTTTTCCACGCGTCATGACGCAAAGCAGTGCGCGTCGCGACGCGAATCGTCCAAAGGCATGCCCAAACTTTTACCGTGCACATCGCGACGCACGAGCCTTTCGCGTCGTGACGCGACTTACACCAGAGCGTTTCTAGGAAATTTCTCAGATTGCGTCACGACGCGGAGAGGCCTGCGTCGTGACGAAAGACCAAATTCTGGTCTTAACATGATGCTTTCCACTCAATCTTCCTAACACTTATACCTTATCTTCCACACAAGCAATTAACTTCAACCAATCTCCAAAATAAAATTAATATTATTCTCAATGCCAAATCATAACCAACCTATCATATAACATCATCAAAACAATCTTTAACTTTCTTAAATCTTAAAACCCCTAATTAACTAAATACGCCAATCTTGATTCCTATTGAATCATCATCTATTTTCATACTTATTAACCATTTAATCATCATCATACTCAAGCTCTTAACACATAATAATTATCAAATTATTAAAGCTCAAGTATTTCAACTTGGGTCATAATTTTCTTACCTCTCTTTCTTTGATTTCCTTCATCTTCCAATCCCTCAAAAGAGGTCCATGTTCTTCCTTGCTTCATATTCTTTCCCTTTTTTTTTTCTTTTTCTTCTCTCTCTTTCTTCTTCCTCATCTTCATTCTTAAGTTTTCTTATTTCCTTTCTTCTTCTCATTTTTATGAATTTGGTGAATAGTATACCCTTTATATAGTAGAAATCATTTGATATTTGGAAGGTTGGAGAAAAGTGTCGAATTTTAGAGAAAGTTTGAGATTCTTCCATTTGGGTCCGAAATTACTATTCATCAGAATTTTGACTTACGTTTTTTACCTAATTCTGGTCCAAATTTAGAAAACCGTTCAACACGAAAGTCGTAGATCTCAATCTCATCTTTCCGACGATATAAAATTCATAAAAATTATAGTTAGTATGAAAAATTTACGGCCCAAATACCATGGGCTATCCAAAGTGGAACATCGTAACGTCTAAAATCAGATTCTCGAAGAATTTATTGATAGTCATCTCATGAGGGTACATGTTTCCAATCACAATTTATATTATGGGACACCCGTCTTATAGTGTCTCATAGTGTATCGGTAGTGAGAATTCCTGGTCGTTACAAATTCACCCCCCCTTAAATAGGATTCGTCGTCCTCGAATCATCTTTAAACTTGGGATCTTATCGTAGATCACAAGATTTGTTGGTTCCTAATAAACAACCAGCTCTAACTAACTATAAGCCCATCTCTTTGTCTCATCCACTGTATTGTTAGTCTCTAAGACATGCTTCCAAGATCCTAAACATGATTTTTGAGTGTGAAATTAACAAGTATAGTTGCGGAATTACTTACATTCACTACAAGAAAAAAGGCTTTTACTGATACTAAATTAGTGTCAGTAAAGGGTTTTACTGACACTATATAAATGTGTCAGTGTTGCCGCAGCCAGAAATCACTGACACTAGTTTCTAGTGTCAGTGATTCTTAGTGTCAGTAAACGTTAATACTGTAGTATCAGAAAATTATTGACACTATGGTATCAGTAATCTCTCACCTATTTTAGTGTCAGTAATTATTGACACTATATCATCAGTATTTAGTGATACTATAGTGTCAGTAAATTTTGTTACTGCAGTATCAGTATATCGCATATATTTGATTTTTAGTGTCAGTAATTATTGTTACTATAGTATCAATATCCGTTTAAAATTTAAAAATCGTATTATTTCACAATTATATTTCTTATTTTTTGTAATTAATTAATCATAAAATATATATATATAAATATATACCAACTCAATGAAATAAAAACTAAAAAATTACATTTATATAAAATTCGCAATATAATAGATTAATCGTATTAATCAATTCAACAGTATCACATGATGAATACAAAAACTCCATAGACAATCTTTAAATTAACATATATATATTTCAAAAACTACTCTTAAAGTCCCATCAAAATGTCATGCCCCCACCAAAATTCATGATACTTGTTGAGAAGCCTGCAACAATCCCCCAACAATATGATATCTGGCACAAAATCTGAAATTATAAACCAAATGTTAAGAATTAGATGGACTTCCAAAAAAAATCGATATCTTCATAAATAAAAACATTAAATACATCCAAATAAAAATACAAAATATAACCCTAATCTAATTTTTGTCACATAAAGCACTTATTGACAATAACCATACCAACAACCTAAGAGCATGCATATAAAAAACAAAATGGCATCCATAATAACAAGTTGTATCTTTCATACCGCTACATAATCACCAAACAAACAAATCAATAACACACACACACACACACACACACAACACATATATATATATATATATATTAGACGGACATAAAACTGAAATAAAAGGATCTCATGAACCAGATGAAGTTTATCAGATGACATGTTCTAATACTGTTTCCAAATGCAGGAAGCAAATCAATATATCAAATACTGCTTCCATAGCATTCATGATGCACCTCAAAGCACATCAGATGACAGGTGCCATATCCCCCAAAGGTTTCAACAAGTATCAATCAGAACATGGAAAAATTCTGGGGAAAAAATTCTAAGCTAAAAGTAGAAACAAGAATGTATTAATTTACAGAAAAGAGAAATACCATACTACTTCATTACTTCAACGAACAATAGCTATGTTGTCCTTGTCATTTGTATTCTGCAAGAATAGAAGATTTCCCAATATGTCATGAATTAAAGTGAAAAAATAGGAAGTAATAATCACCTCTGTAAAACATGTCCTTGTAATTACCTCTTCATTATACTGTGTGATTATATGTGCAACATATATTGCCCAATCATCACGGAGTTGCGTTATATCTTCCAGAGTGTACTCATTAATCCCCTTGAACTTTAAAATATTTATAAGTTAGAATTTTAAACAGTAAGATATCTTAATTGACTAGTGATAAAACTTAACTATTGTTAACTTACATTGTCTTTTAGAATGTTCACATTTGTTACAATTTGCTGCATGTATTTCATCACATAATAACCGCATTCAAAACTTCCAGGCTGCATTGGACACTATAAAAAAGAATTATCATATCAATATTAGTTCATTTAGACATATTCTAAATATTCTCATTGTTGCATATCACAAAAATATATATATATATCATAACTTTGTACCTTCACAGATACCCAAGTCACACTACCGCTCTTATTATTAGAATGTAAAGATTGATACACTCTAATTCCCCTACAAAAATTATAATTGGATATCATATAAATAATGCAACAATAAACCCAATGTTAAAATAAAGAGAAAACAACTATAACTTAACTGATTAACAATTTGCATCAACTCATCAGTAGGATTATTCCCCTTAGGATCCAGATAATATATCGTGCGTCGTACTATGTCAATTGCAAGAAGCACCCAGTGAAAGCTAAATAAGAAAGAAAGGGTAATAAAAATCTGGATTACATAACTTGAAATTGAATACTAAAAAAATTAAAAAATTATTACCTTGGGTTGTATGGGATCAATATGATTTGCCCCAACTCTATCATACCTAACAGTTTTGAAATGTATTGAGGTCCTTCTTTCAAAGCAACCTTTGATGGACGTATCATCTCAAAATTTCCAAACTGAACTGGTTTGGCAGTTTCAGTTTTATCCATCTCATCGTATAAGTGCCTAAGACAAGATAAACATAAAAACAAAGTAAATATTTATAAAACATTTAGAACAAATGAAGAAAGAGGTAAAAGAAAACATACTTGATCCATATGTTAATAGCACAGTTTGAGACCTCCTTAAAATCCATGATTTCTTCGCAAATTGCTTTGTCTAAGTATGACTTCCAAGTAATACCAAAAATTGGTATGTCATAATCAATCTTTATCAAATTCGGAAAAAAGCTCTTAACAAGCATAAAAAACATTTGCATGTATGGACTCTTATCTTGTTTTCTTGTTTGTGCAGCTGCCCTCGTGTTCTTTTTAAGAACCAGCTTTCTTGCAATTTTTTTTTTCACAACTACTTCATTTTTTGGTTCCTTTACTGCAGGAGTTAACCTCGGAGATCTTCTTGGAGTCAATTTAGGTTTCGTTGGAGTTATTCTTGAAGTTGCTTCAATGTTTTGTTCTTTTTGATCATCATTTGGCACACCAACTTTAATAGGATCCTCCAATATTTTGCTCTTCACAGACTTTGGTGAAGTTTTACCCACAACTAACTGAACCTGTAGGATTAATTCATTATTAGTATTTAATAATACATATATATGAAGATATTAAAAAAGACGCCAAATGTATTAACCTTTCTTTTTCCAAGTATGCTCGGGGAACGTTCAAGCTCTAAGCAAGCGCCACTTGAAGATTTTGCCTTGGGAAAGTTAGAACTACCTACTTCAGTGTTGCTGTAGGCGTTCAGCCTTGCATTCATATACTCAAGTTGCGCTGTCATAAATTGAAAGCTCTCCTGATACTTCTTCCTTTCCATTGCAAACTCTGAAGATTCAGGAATTTGAAAGTACATGGATGGAGTGATAAATTGACCTATTCCTTGCACTCTAGATCCATTAGGTTGCTTCTGAATAGCCTCAGTCAAAATATCTTTCGGGCCTTGAGAATGAAAAGAACCTTCTTCAACTTGGCTCTTAAGATCACTCTAAAAAAACAGAAAAATACAAGTAAGAAATTAAACATGCTTCTATATCAGCTATTAAGAGTTATGGTTCATTTACTATTTTCATCTCTATCGCAGCCACTGCAGGTTGTAGATTGCCATCCTTATCTTTTCTTGCCATTATCCAAGCATCACTCCGATCAATTTCATTTTCGGATGTTCCAGTTTTCAATTTCTGTGCCAGGTTGTAAATCAGTTATGATTCCAGAAAATAATAAATAATAATGTAAAAATAAAAATACATACATGTCTATATAACATGCCACTGTATCCTGTGCTTCCCAAGTGATGATTGTAGGTATTTTTCGCCCTCTTCTCTTTGGCTTGTTGACTTTTTACCTACACAAAGATAAAATATTTTAATAAATACTTAATCATATACACACAATCAACTTTAAACGCACCTGAAATTCTGCTGACAAAACTTTATTTACAAACAACTTCCAATCGCCATCTTTTATGCTTGGATACTCAATTGGAGGTGACCTAAGTGATTTCATGTCATTCTTGTTAGGTATGATAAATTCATTTGCCAACTCACTCCTGAAGTTCCTTAAAGAAACTCCCATCAACTTTAGCACTTGTCCTTTCATCTTTAAACTCAAAGCAAATTTTTTCTATACACAAATAAGAAAATATTAGCACTATAAATATTTAACAATATAGTTGTCATTGTAAGAAAATATCAACCTGAAAATGTTGCCATAGGAACTCCTTCACCTCTAAGGGCACACGCCTCCAATCATCATATGTAATCGAAATTGTTTCCCGAACGATAACTCCTATGTAATTTCTCAGCTCATTTCTTCCTTGTCCAATAGGAACTCCGTATATATTCTCAACCACCTATTTTATCCCCATCCTTTTGCAAATCTTTCTTCTTGGTTTGTTTTCTTCTTGAAGGCCTACCTTCAAGATCTGGAAGATTCATCTCTTCATGTTCAGCCATAACTCTATAATCCCTACAATACTGAAAACAACAAATAAGTACATCATTTAAATAACATTTAATAACAAACTGCTTTCTCTGATCCATTTTATAAAGTACATATATAAATCACTTACATAATTAGACGAATCTAATAAAAAAGTGTCATTTAATATAAAAGAAACAAACCACTTACATAATTCAAAAACTGTCATATTCATAGCCTAATGAAATTATAAAATTACAAATCTTTATCTACTGGAATTCTCCCACATCATCATCATCATTCAAATTACAAAGTGGAAGTTTGTTGGATAATGGTGCATATACATCAATGTCATCACAACCATCTCCACTGGAATAATAGCTAACTTTTTCTTTCACTGAACAGACAATTGATTTTCTATTATCAATCTGGTCTTTAACATAAAATACTTGCTTTGCATGACCAGCAAGAATAAAGCAATCAGATTTATAGCCTATCCGATTCAAGTCAACTACAGTAAACCCTAAATCATCAATATTAACCCCTCTATCGTCCACCCATGAACACTTGAAAACTGTTTTCTTAAACATCAAATAATCAAGTTGCCAAATTTCATCAATGACCCCATAAAATTTCATGTTCCCAGAATGAGGATGTTTATCTTTTGAGCTTGAAATTTGCAAAGTATTAGCAACAACCATAACACCACTATTTTGTGTTTCACGGTTGTTGTCCCGATCCTTCGTCGTAAAACTTGAACCATTAATCTGGTAGCTGGGATATGTTACCACACTTGGTCGCAGTTTACTTGTCAACGACCATATTGTATCATCAATTGGCACATTATTTGCCTTATCTTCTCCTACCTATTGTTTGAAATCACAAAAGAACAATAATTACTTTAATACGAACAATTTATGAGTAAAATTATATAAACATGTGTTTACCACTACAAACCTTATTTTCAACCCAATCACAAAATGTGCGAGTATGTTCAGCTTGCAACCACAAAGGTTTCTTTGACTGACGGGGGTATTTTAATTGCAAATATCGAATATGCTCCCTATAGTGACACCAAATGTTATACAAATATTAATAAACAAATAACTTATAAATTAAAAAAAATTAGACACAAACATACCCTATTAATGATTGGATTTCAGGGGTATTCATTAGAACACAAAGGTGTGCTTGCCTCAACATATGGGCATCTACTTCCTTTATGTGTGCATATCCTAATGGCCTTTCGATTGTAAAATCAATAAGACAACCAGTTGGTAGTCCAATGGAATCACAATTTGCAAAGTAATCAGCACAAAATTCAAGTGCTTCTTCAGCAACATAACTTTCAGCAATACATCCTTCAGGGTGGTTGCGGTTACGAACATAACCTTTAAGTCTTTTCATATCTCTCTCAAAAGGGTACATCCAAAGAAGAAAAATTGGCCCACATAACCTAACTTGTTCAACTAGATGGACAGTCAAATGGATCATGATGTCAAAGAAATTGGGTAGGAAGTACTGTTCAAGTAAGCACAGGGTGATAACAAGTTCCTTTTGCAATAGGTGAAGACTATCAGGATTTATTACCGTAGAGCACAATGAATTGAAAAAAAAACACAACCTGATTATGGCATTTCTAATATTTTTTGGCAAACAATTTCGAATTGCCAAAGGGAGTAGTTGTTGCATCAAAGTATGACAATCATGAGACTTGAGTCCTTGAAGCCGACAATCATCCATTGAAACAAGATTACGAAAGTTGGAAGAGTACCCATTTGGAACTTTGATACCTTGCAAGGTTTCACAAAACATTTTCTTCTCTTTTTTACTCAAAGTGTATGGTGCTGGAGGTAGGACATTGCTATTTGTGTCAGGCACTAGTTTTTTCCTAACCTTGAGGTGATCAAGATCTTTTCTAGCATTAATCCCATCCTTTGTCTTGCCTGCTTGATGAAGTATTGTACCATAGATGTTTTCACACACATTTTTTTCAATGTGCATCACATCTAATAAATGACGAACTAACAAATATTTCCAATACTCTAAATCAAAGAAGATCGATTTCTTTTTATACAATTTCAGAAAAATGTCTTCATCACCTTCACCACCACCATCATCACGTTTTCGCTTTTTGATCTTTCTTTTCCCAAACTTGGTTTGAATATGCTCAACCATTTTAAATATTTCCTGACCTTTTAAATATTGAGGAGGAGAATCCCACTCTTTCTTTCCAATGAAAGCTTTTTTTAGTTTTTGAAATGAGTGACCAGGTGGTAGAAACCGTTGGTGGCCCATATAAGACATTTTCCGACTATGCGGCAACCAATGTGCACAAGTGCCTATCCCACAAAGTGGACAAGCATAATATCCCTTAACGGTACACCCAGATAGGTTTCCATATGCTGGGAAGTCACTGATTGTCCACATCAACACAGCTCGTAAATTGAAAATTTCTTTTTATATGCATCATACACATCAACACCTACATTCCACAAGGTTTTTAAATCCTCGATTAAAGGTTGTAGGTACACATCTATATCATTTCCAGGCTGCTTGGGGCCAGACAAAGATATCAAAAGAGACAACATCATAAACTTTCTCTTCATACACAACCATGGAGGGAGATTGTATGTTATCAAAGTAACGGGCCAACAGCTATAAGTGGTGCTTTGATTGCTATACGGATTAACCCCATCACTTGAGAGAGCTAAACGAAGATTTCTAGGATCTTGGGAAAATTCAGGCCACTTATTGTCAATTAATTTCCATGCCGGTGAATCTGCAGGGTGGCGAAGATTGCCGTCTTCAATTCTCTTATTTGCATGCCAAATCAAGTTTTCAGCTGTCTGTGGTGAATGAAACATTCTTTTGAACCTAGGAATAATTGGAAAATACCATAACACCTTCCCAGGAACCCCTTTTCTCAATTGTTTGGAACCATCATTTTTTCTTTTCCACCTAGATTGTCCACAAATTGGGCATTCAATAAGATTTGCAAACTTATTCCTGTAAAGAATGCAATCATTTGGACATGCATGTATTTTATCATAATCTAAGCCCAACACTTTCATTGTTTTTTTTGCCTCATACATAGACTTGGGTAGATTATTATTTTTTGGTAATATATCAGCAAGAGCTTCTAACAAAGCTGAAAATCCTTTATCAGACCACCCATAATTCCCTTTGACATTATACAGTCTCATTAAACCCGATAACTTTGAATGTTTAGAACCTAGATATAATGGCTTTTCAGCATCTTCAAGCATATCTGTGAAAGAGCTATGATCTTTATCACATTGCTCATACGCATCTTGAACCATATCAACTACATCACTATAGTCATGACATCTGAAACGTTGACTTTGTGGAAGGTCTTGGCAATTTTCAGAAGGAGATACAGGTTTAAATTCACCATGCCAAGTCCAAACTAAATACGTTTGGAGAAAGCCTTTCTGAAACAAATGAAGCTTCACCTCTTTAGGAGTATGAAACTCCATATTGCAACAACGGGCGCAAGGACATCTAATTAACATTCGATTTTCAGAATTAAGAATTGCAAACTCCAAGAATTCATCAACTCCAACACGATATTCACTGGAAAGTCTATCACAATATATCCATTTTTTGTCCATTTTACGTACCTAACCTGTTCATAATATGTACCTTGTCGATGTAAGTTTATAAAATTTTCATAATTAGTTTCAAAGGTTTAAAGAAAACATACATTAGAGTAAAATAACGAAGAACATTGGCTCCAATCCAATGTTATTTTTCTGCAATGTTCTCGATCTTCCTAACTACCAAAAGACCATCTCCCAGCACCCTCTATAACAGAAGTAAATTAGCATTTCAGAGAAGCCATAAAAATACAACTATCCAGAAACAAGAATATGAATTAGATGACACAACCATCCATGCAAAAGATTGAAAGAACCTTCATATATGAATTAGATTGTCGAGTCACGACACAACCATCCATGATTGAAAAACAGGGGTAAAAGTAAAACAATATACATCATACATCAATACCTGTCCTTGACCAGGCTTCTAATGCGAGCCTTTTCTCGGAAAGAACAAATTCTTATTAACACACATCAGAAAATGTTGTGCAATTCTTATTGGAAAATATATTAGCACACCAAAAACGAAAAATATTACTAGATTAGTATTAGAGCACTTACCCCAAATACAACGTGCTTATTGTCAAGCCAATCACATTTTGCACACGTGATAAGGAACTGCGATGAAAAGAAGTGCAAGTAATCTACAAGATAATAGATAATTTGAGAAATCTTCAAGAAATAACATTCCAATTGATAATGCTCAATTTTTGGGTTATATAACAAAATATGTGGAAAGAAAATGTAATAACAATTCACAAACTCATTCGCGGTTCAAAATTTTTTGGATAGAGACCTTTCTATGTACAGCACAAAGCTGCAGTGAGGCTCGGTTATGGGTCGCGGCTCAAGCGATGGATGGTGAGATGCAGAGATGGTGAAGGTCTGGTCGACTGCAACTGCGAGAGGCGGCTGGAGTGGAGAGAGTAGGGTTTAAACTTTAAATTCGTTTGAGAGAAAGAAGAGTCAGGCTAGGTTTAGTCTTTAGATTTTTTAGTTTTTTACTTTTTAATTTTTATGTTAACTTAAATTACTAATATATCCTTATACACTTAATAAATATTTGAAAATTTTAAGGGTAAATTTGTAATAAGGTATCATTAATTTACTGAGACTAAATTTACTGATACTCTAGTGTCAGTAATATATGCGAAAAACGTCACTTCCGCGAGGTGTTGGTTCGACTCCGGACAACTACGCGTTTTTTTTTTTTTTTTTTATTTCTTACTGATACTATTGTAATAGTAATTACTGACACTAAAATCGCTGATACCATAGTATCAGTAATTATTGATATTTAAGTGAAAAACACGGAAATAAGCCCATTTACACGTCGTTTCTGACACTTTTAGCCTAGTGTCACTAACCTTAGTGTCAATAAAGGCCTTTTTTCTTGTAGTGATTATTTTGAGGAATTTCAAAAATTTCCTTTGTAGGATGAAGCTCCAAGCTTTTGATTTGTTGTTGGTTGCTTGGGTGAGTTTCCATATCACCTTGTTTGACTCCTCAAGTGCTAGCTTTGTGAAAATTTGAAGTAAAATTTTCTATCCCAATAGAAGAGGAATTCAGCCAAATGAGAGAAAGAGAGAGATGAGTGAATAGTGAGTCAAGTTTTGGTTGTTGTGTGTTTAAAGGCTTCCATTAATTTTGCTAACTACTCACATCAACTTTTGACAAGTGATGTAAGTCATGGGTCCCACCAAATTTAAATTCAAAATTTAAGTTGGCTTACACAACACACAACTTGAGTTGGGCCCGGGTTCGTTTAATTCCAAATTAAATGAGTTTGTCGTCGCTACATAATTAAATCCAATTTAATTAAATAATTATGCCTCACAAAATTATTACGATAGTCGCTTTCGAATTAATTCTAAATTAATTCGTTCGCTCGAATTAAAATCAAGTTTTAATTTCGTATTGAAATTCAATTTCAATTAATATATCTGATATATTATTTTAGCCCCAAATAAATAAATTAAATAGAAAAATCCAATTTAACTATTAAATTTATTTTATCGATTAATTCTAAATTAATCGTGTTCTCTCTTCTATACGAATTTAATCCCAGATTTCTTCTTACCGTAATTAATCTCAGATTAATTTTCTATCACATAATTAATCCCAGATTAATTCTATTTGAGTCAAATGTCATTGGTGAATCTCTGGGAAGTGACCCAATAGATTCATGGATATGTTGGCAGTAAATACGATTGTCGGACTATCTGAACACGTGCGTACCCCGTACCACATTCTCACCGATTTACAAGACATGGTTGGCTTCTAGCAAAGCACTTTGCCTACCCAATTCTCCAGAAATATTCACCGAGGAATATAATCTGTATCAGGCGTAGTATACTATGCAATGTGTAATACGATCCAGTATCGGATGTCACATGCTAGGCTTAGGGCTGGCTTTGTGTCTGCCCTACACGAAGCATATATCGGATCCCGAGTAACTTGTCTCTATAATCGGAAAGTCATAACCTAGTCATACTTTCCCGATAGCTGCAGCTTTTAAGAGTACTAGTTCTGTATCCTGTGTGACCATCATCTCCATATGACTGAAGTGATACTCTCATCTTGACATCACACCCAATACACTATGATTCTCATTAAACCCAATAGAGGCATACACAAAACCTGTTAAAGCTCCAGACAACCAATATCAAAGTAAACTGATTATCGCAAGTAATAGCGATGTAAGTCTCAGGTTAAAGATCACATACACATACCCTGATTCGGATTCCCATATACACATAGTAATACTACCAATGGGATTCCGAGGGGGTCTATCCAGAGCGAAATTTTTCCCGGTCCAATGGCTAACAGAACCTCTTATTACACTTGCATAAGTATCCAAAACCTAAATATATGAGAACTATGACGTTAAGCTTCCATAACGCGCACAAGTGTAATACTAGTCTATTCCGCATTATCGATGTCCAGTCTCGATAATACTACGACTATGGATATTTAATGATTAAACCATTTGTGGATTAACACTATCTCATATCTTATGAATCTGATTTAACCATATAGACATTATCATTATATATATCCAAGTAATCCAATTATAATAATGATAAAATAGCAATTTCCTTTTGTCACATAGTTAATTTGTACAAAAACACAATGTTCATTACAAATAGTGATGCTATGGGTCATAATTGTCCAACAATCTCCCACTTGGCCTATATCCAATCACTCAAGTATCTAATATCTGAACTATGTACATGTCGCTCAAACTTTTGCTGAGATATAGCTTTTGTCAGCGGATCTGCAATGTTATCATCTGATACGATCTTCTCGATCTTCATATCGCCACGATGTATGATCTCACGAATCAGATGAAACTGTCGAAGTACATGCTTGGATCGTTGATGAGACCGTGGTTCCTTAGCCTGTGTTATAGCCCCATTATTGTCACAATATAAAGGTATGGGCTCAGCTGCTAACGGAACTACTCCAAATCCAATTAGGAATTTACGGATCCAAACTACTTCTTTTGCTGCCTCAACTGCATCAATATATTCTGTTTCTATTATTGAATCGGAAACAGTCTCTTGCTTGGAAGATTTCCAGCTCACTACTCCGTTGTTCAAACAAAATATGTACCCTGATTGCGACTTACAGTCGTCTTTATCGGTTTGGAAACTTGCATCGGGGAACTCTGTCACCTCAAGTTCTCATTCCCATAGACTAAGAAAGCATCCTTAGTTCATCTAAGATACTTAAGGATGTTCTTTACAGCAATCCAGTGACCATCACCTGGATCGGCCTGATAGCAACTGGAAATGCTCAAAGCATATAAGACATTAGGTCACGTACATATCATGGCGTACATGATTGATCCGACTACTAAGCATATGGGATTCGAATCATTGCATCTCTCTCATCTTAAGTTTTAGGACACATATCCTTAGATAGAGAGACGCTATGTGACACCGGAGGCAGCCCCCTCTTGGACTAATCCATGTTGAATCTCTTCAACACTTTGTTAATGTACGAGATCTGGAAGAGTCCAAGCAGATTTCTAGATCTATCCGGTAGATCCTTATTCATAGAATAAAGGCTGCCTCTCCCAGGTCTTTCATGGAGAATTTTAATGAAATCCAAGCTTTCATCGATTGTAGCATGTGAATGTCATTGCCAAGAAGCAATACATCATCAACGTATAGGACAATGAATGTCGTGTACTCCAACTAACCTTCTTATATATATAAGAATCATTTGCGTTTTGAATGAAACCATATTCTTTTATGATCTCATCAAAACGCTAGTTCCAAGAACGCGATGCTTGCTTTAATCCATAAATAGATCGGTTTAACTTGAAAACCTTGTTTGCATGTTTTGGTATGATAAAACCATCAGGTTGTTGCATATAAACATCCTCCAAAAGGTTTCCGTTAAGGAAAATGGTTTTGACATCCATCTGCCATATTTCATAATCGAAATATGCAGCAATAGCAAGCATTATCCGAATGGATTTCATCATGGCAACGGGTGAAAAAGTCTCGTCATAATTGGCACCATGTCGTTGATGATAACCCTTAGCTACAAGCCTAGCTTTGTACGTTTGTATGTTACATTCCGTGTCTGTCTTCTTTTTGAAGACCCATTTACTACCAATAGGCTTAATGCCTGCTGGTACATCAACCAGTGTCCAAACTTGGTTGGTATACATGGAATCCATTTTGGACTTCATGGCTCATTACCATAAAGCGGAGTCGATACCTTGTATCGCTTCTTCATACGTAGCTGGTTCATCTTCCTCAATAAGATTAATGTCTACATGAGGTGAGATCAGAAACTCATAACTCTTAGGTTGTTTTCTAACTCTCTCTGACTTACGCGATTCTTGTGTATTAGATGAATGTGCAACAGTCTCATCCCTGATGGAATCTTTGTGTTCCGTGAGGGGGTCGATGCCAGGAACAGTATCACTCTGATTTTCATTGAGTTCTACTTTCCTCCCACTTACCACTGCATTCATAAATTCATTTTCTATGAAAACTGCATAAAGAGCAACAAATATTTTATTTTCTTGTGGGTTGTAGAAATAATATCCTTTGATTTCCCTCGGATAACCAACAAATATGCACTTATCCGATTTGGGTTCTAGTTTGGTACTATCGAAACGTTTAACATATGCCCAGCATCCCCAAATCTTCAAGAATGAGAAACTCGGTTTCTTTCTTGTCCATATCTCATATGGAGTCTGTCCAACAGACTTTGACAGAACCTTATTCAAAATAAGTATTGCACTGTTCAATGCGTATCCCCAGAAGGAAAATGGTAGTTCTGTGCGACTCATCATTGACCTTACCATGTCAAACAAAGTTCTGTTTCTCCATTAAGACACAACGTTCAATTGAGGTGTTTTGGGAGGAGTCCACTGTGAAAGAATATCATATTCTTTTAAGTAATCTTGAAACTCATTGCTTAAGTATTCTCCACCACGTTCTGACCGTAATGTTTTAATACTTTTGCCAGTCTGTTTTTCTACTTCGTGTCGAAACTATTTGAATTTCTCAAAAGTTTACGACTTGTGTTTCATAAGATACACATAACCATAACACGATGCATCATCCGTAAAGGTTACGAAGTATTCATATCCACCTCTAGACTGGCTAGACATGAGCCTGCATACGTCACTATGAACGGGGGCTAACAGCTCGGTGGCACAGACACCTTTACCAAAAAAAGGTGTTTTAGGAATTTTACCTAACAAACAAGATTCGCAGACATCATATGAATTAGGATCAAATCCGTCCAAGTATCCATTCTTCGAAAGAGTGGATATACGAGTCTTCTTAATGTGTCACAGACGACAATGCAACAAATAAGTCTCATTCGTTTTGCTCAATTTGAGCTTTTTGTTTGTCATGTTATATGTTTGAGATTCGTTTATATTCAAAATATAAAGATCATTATTCACATCTGATGTATATATTTCAATATCATCTTTATATATAAAATACCCAGTGTTCCTGAATACAAAGGTATTCCCACATCGGGTTAAACTAGATACAGAGATGATATTCCTAGTCAAACTAGGTACAAAATAATAGTCTCCTAATGTAAGTACATGCCCCGAGGGAAGATTCAAAACATAGCTGCCAACTGCCAAAATGGCGACTCTCGTCCCATTTCCGACTCGTAGGTCGATCTCTCCTGATGTCAGTCTCCTGCTAATCTGCAGATCCTACACATCAGTACATATGTGAGTACCACATCCAGAATCAAAAATCCAATTTTTAAAACCAGTAGTGGACATGTTTATTTCAATAACAAACATACCTGAACCCGGAGCCCTGCCCGTCTTCGCTTCCTCCAAGTCTGCCTTGTACTTATGGCAGTCACGCTTCCAGTGACCCCGTTTTCCACAATGTAGGCAGACGTCTTGAGATTTATCATTTGTCTTCCCAGAAGACTGTGATGATTTAGCCTTGCCCTTCTTCTTCTTTTTCTTCACACCCCTAGAAGGCTTCGGCCAAGCCTTGGCCTTCTTGGATGTCGAAGTAAGATGCGCATCGCGCTTCTTGCCTTTCAGAAGCTCTGGCTCTACCTTTTTCAGCATAGCCATTAACTCTCCAAGAGTTTTCTCTTGGTTCATCATATTATAGTTCATGATGAACCCGCCCCAGCAGTCGGGCAGAGACTGTAAGATCAAATCTATGGAAGTCTCGGCCTCGAAGGTAATGCCCAGCTGACCTAGCTCTTCGATGTCAGCAGTCATCTGTGACACGTAGTGTTCGATAGATGTACCATCTGACATTCGTGAGCGAAAGAGCTTCTTTTGCAAATCATATTTCTAAGATCTAATATTAGAACTTTCAACATCAACATCATCGCATAAGGATCCAATCTCTTGTTCAGACGACGAAACTGAGGAGTTATTGCAACAAGCATAACGGATTGAGCAGTAAAGTTATCATCACGATGGGTCTTCCAAAGCTCATGCTCTACTGGCTGCTCAAGTCCGGGCTCAGGCCCGAGAGGTCTCTCTATGACATAGAGCGACTTCTTAGCTCCCAGGACTATCCTGAGATTCATTTCCCAGTCTGGAAAATTTGCGCCATTAAAGACATTCTCGCCCATGATTATGTCTCTAACACTAATCTTTCCAGCCATCTTGATTGCTATAGTCCAACTATCCAATCAAATATTTCGGGTACACTCAAATGCAATGGTTACTATAGTCCAACTATATAACCAACTACAAATGGAGTAGTGTTTAGTACAGTTTAACTGTTCAAAATAATAAAATAATATTAGTCCAACTAATATAAACAATAACGAGAAGTAATAATAAAAGAGCGCGCATTTTAGCGAGTATTAAACGAAATTGCAAATTTAATACTAGCCTCTCACTATTTTTCGATGAGACTCTAACCCTCCATTGAGTACTCAGGAAACCTAGTTTCCTAGTGGGCTAGGATCCCGTTAAATAATACACAACCTTGACTTTGGCCAACAAGCTGTATAAAATTTAACTAGGTAGATCTCTAAGATCAATTGGATCCCATCCAATTCCTAGATCCGGTAGGTGGACATCCAAGTCCAAAACATATATCCAATATATTTCCTAACCTGTTTCCTCTGAATCAACTAAGCCTTGGCTTTGGCTCAATAAGCTTAATTATTCCAGTTAAGCGCGACCCATTGACAGTGGGAATACTTCGTAATCCACGTCGATGAGCATGAGTGACCTTGAATTTGGCCAACAAGTCACAACTGCCCAAGACATGTGATGTTAACAAAGCTTTCATGGTTCAAACACATCCGCGATAGACAATGATCCTGACTTTGGCCAACAAATCAAAGCCAATCTTGGATCTTGAGAGAGAACCGCTTAATGGAAGGAAACGTTTAATATTAAAAGTGAGGGCGTTTTCATAAATTGGCAACCAATTTATTATCTTTGATTAGGTCTCATCATACACCCTTAAACATGCATTCTAAAAGCATAATAAGGCGCGATAAATTAGATAATGATATGTTGATGGATATATACAATTTGTTCCTAGAAAAAATCTCTCTCTTTCTCTCTCCCGCTAGCACTTTACATTCTTCTATACCCAATTACATAACACTATAAGAAACCTCATTTACATTGAGGGGAATGGTGAGAAGAGAAATACAATAAGAATAAGAGGTGATAGGCTGGACACACAGGTCCAATTTAAAAAAAATACCATATTTACAACAATTTCAAAATTACCCCCACCCATCTAATATCCATCTGATATACATTATTCAACAAATACATCCAAGTATTCACACATAGCATGTTTTCAATCAATCTAATCCAATTAATTAATTCTTCAATTAATGACCATCCAATGTTCATACAACGATTTGATTTGCGCGAGTCCAACTCGTTTAAGAATAAATACTTAAAGTAAGTGATGAGCGGAAAATATATCAATATTTACCGTCCCTTTTCATGCCCGAAATTGATGAACCATCCAGAAGTGTGTTGTGTGTAATTATTAAAGTCATTTTCAATCATTTTCAAAGCAAAAAAATAAATTAATAAATAAATAATAAAAATTATCAAATCACCACTAAAAATGATAAGCAATTAGTGGAGCAATTAATAATGGATTTGGTGGAGCAATTAGTGGAGCAATTAATAATGGATTTGGTGTATGATTTGATGGAGGCAAAATTTTGCCTATAAATACCAAGTCATTTCATTTGTAAATTCATACTTTCTTCTAAGGAATTCCTTAAGAATACTAAGAAGATTGTATCTTATTTGTTTATTTACAGCTTTCAGAAATTAATTTACGCTTTCGCACTTTCTTTTCTTTACTTTTCAGTTTTTACTTTCCGTAATTTACTTTTACGCACAGTATTTTTCTTTCTTTAATGTTCAGTTTTTACTTTTCAGTAATGAGGAGGTAACTCCCCTTTGCTGGAGTAAAAGGTAAAACTTTTATTACTAATTTTTAGACTAATCTCCCTTAATTATAATATATAAACTAGTTAAAACCTGACTTAACGAGGATACCGCCATATTGGTCGGTTGGTAATTATTTAAATTATTTTGACTTAATCTAGATACCGCCTATATGGCTGGTTGGTAATTATCATACAAAGTTAATATATTATATTAAGGGAGATATCTAAAATAGAAGTAATAAAAGTGGATCCTTTTACCTCAACATTTTCTTTTATTGTACTTTTACTTTATTTACTTTTCAGCAATTTACTTTCAGCAATTACTTTTCAGTAATTTACTTTCAGCATTTACTTTTCAGCATTTAATTTTCAATATTTTACTTTATGTCTTTTATTTTATTTAAGTTTCTTACTACCCGTAAATATGTGTCGTAACTAAGCCAGTTATCTGGGGTTGTGATGAAATCCAATATCACCGGTTTATAATGGGTTAAATTATAGTTTGTTTAATTTAAAGGTTTACTTATTAAGTCTTAAGCTTAATACGTCTTGTTAACTGGCCATTAATAAGATTGATATGGTAAATCTAAAATAAACTTGACAAAGGAATTTTAGGTTACATCCTTAGACTTAATAGCTCACGATCTTCCTTGAGGATAGATAACCTTTTAATAGATTTCCTTACAGGATAGACATATACCTGTCCGGTGGGGGTAACTTTTATTGGAACTTAATCTTAATGAATCCAGGTAATTTGGTTGACATAGACATATGGTTCAATTGAGTTATACTGGGTATTTGCGTCTGACCATCGACAGAGGCTTTCTCATGATTTATTATTCCAGGTTAGTAAACCGATATATTACACAAAAATGAAATAACCACTTCATCTTTTAAAAAGATATTGGAAGGATTCACAACCCTTGATAGTTTTATAAATTTGAATTTTCTTTAATCTAATTTCAAGCAATTTTTTTTACTTGTTTTAATTTTAAAGTCACCACCCAATCAAACAATCAATCCATTAGATACTTGTAAACATTTAACTTCATAAATTGATAACAAAAGGTTTTAAGTCCTCGTAGGATCGATACTTTTTATACTACTTGAACGATACGTGCGCTTGCGTTATACGCATGTGATTACACACCGGTCAAGTTTTTGGCGCCGTTGCCGGGGACTTATTTATCTTTCACTATTAGTTTTGGGGTTAGATACCTTTACTTATATCTAATTTCTTTTAACTTATTATTTTTGTTTTCTTGTGTTTCAGGTTCTCAGAAACTACATGAGACGAACCAGAAGCTTTGAACTCCGACCGCTCGACCCAGAAATTGAAAGAACCATCACACAGTTGAGAAGGGAAAGGCGTGAAGACCAAGAAGTTTTAGTCAACATGGAACCTGAACCTTTGGAAGTTGCACCATCAATACCCATTCGAGACAGAACCATTCTGGTGGTCGACGGCTTCATTTCCTGTATTGTACTTCCTCATTTACCAGCAAATACATGTGACATCAAAACATGCATCCATATGATTCAGCAGTCAGTAAATGCAACTGAAGATCCTAATGCCCACATCAGCAACTTCCTGGAAGTTTGCGGTACTTTCAATTACAACCGAGCAGCTAAAGAAGCAATGAGACTGCGGGTTTTTCCATATTCCCTGAAAGACAAAGCTAAAGCTTGGCTACATTCGTTACCAGCAGGTTCCATCACAACTTGGAACACTCTAGCCACCAAATTCCTTGCAAAGTACTTTCCACCAGCCAGAACTGCAAAGTTGAGGAATGACATCACATCCTTCGTGCAACAAGATTCAGAATCGGTTTGTGAAGCTTGGGAAAGATTCAAAGATTTACTCCGGAAATGTCCTCATCATGAGATCGCAAAGTGGCTACAAGTCCAAACCTTCTACAATGGACTTTCTAGAATAATAAGAACCACAATTGATGCTGCTGCTGGAGGAGCTTTGATGGAAAAATGAGAAGATCAAGCCTGGGACTTAATTGAAGAAATGGCCAACAAAAATTCTTTATGGCCAACAGAAAGGAGCATGATCTAAAGAATTGCAGGAATTTATGAAGTTGGAGCCAACACATCACTGAATTCCAAGCTGGATGTGATTTACAAAAATCTGGAAACTCTTAACATGAAAGTTAATGGTGGATCCACAAGTTCACCATATAAAGGAGCACCAGAACAAAACCAACTTGAAGAGACGGTGAATTATGTCAACAATTTCAACAGACAGGGGAACAATCCATATCCCAACACCTACAACCCAGGATGGAGGAATCATCCCAATTTTTCATGGAGCAACCATTCATGACAAAAGAACAATCCACCACCTGGATTCCAACAGCAGAACTATCCACCACCAGGATTTCAACAACAGAACAAAGGCCAAGAACATGAAAAAGAACCAGAAATGAAATAATAGATTGCAGAGATGTTCAAAAAGAAACAAGCAGCATATTATGCTATCTTTCAGAGCCAATCTGCTTCCATCAAAGCACTGGAGAATCAAATCGGACAACTGGCCAATGCTCAAAGTTACAGACCGCCAGGTAATCTTCCAAGCAACACAGAACTCAATCCAAGGAACCGATGGAAGGAGCAATGTCAAGCGATCACCTTGAAAAGCGGTACTGAAATCAACAAAGATGTTGGAATCAAGGTTACAATTGAAGAAGTTCCAAAAGATGCAGTTCCACAGATGGAGGAAAAATAAGCAAAGGAAAAAGGAAAAGATCATATCGCTCCACCTCCACCTTTTCCACAGCGACTTCAGAAAAACAAACTGGACAAGCAGTTTGCTCGATTCCTGGAGGTGTTCAAAAAGCTGCACATCAACATTCCATTTGCAGAAGCCTTGGAAGAAATGACCAGCTATGTAAAATTCATGAAAGATATTCTTTCACGAAAATGGAGATTGGGAGATTACGAGGCAGTAGCATTGACGGAAGAATGCAGTGCCTTCATTCAGAGGAAACTTCCCCCAAAGTTGAAAGATCCTGGCAGTTTCACTAACTCATGCAACATTGGAGAACACTATATCGGTAAGGCTTTATGTGACTTAGGTGCAAGTGTTAATTTGATGTCTTTTTCTATTTACAGGAAACTGCAAATTAGAGAAGCAATGCCTACCTCAGTCTCACTACAACTTGCTGATCGAATGCTCGCATTTCCAAGAGGTGTTGTTGAAGATGTGCTGGTCAAAGTCGGCAAACTCATTCTTCCAGCAGATTTCATTATCCTTGACATGGAAGAAGACAAAGAGGTGTCTATCATCCTTGGAAGACCATTCTTGGCGACATGACGAACTGTGATTGATATACAAAAAGAAGAACTGGCCATGACAGTTCAAGACCAAGAAGTTACCTTCAATGTTTTAAAAGCAATGAAATTCCCGAGAGAAGAAAAGGAAGAAGAATGTTTCATAATTGATGTTGTTGATAGTATCGTTCAGGAGACTGATGAATGGTAAATCTATCACTATTTCCCACTCATTTAACCTAATATTTTGTATAGTTTCTTGCGTTTTGTGAATATTTTGATGTGTTTTGTGTTAATTTGTAGATAAATAAAGTTTCAGGACATTCTGGAGGTGATTTGGAGCAAAACAGTGAAAATTGGTGAAAATGGCATTTTGGTAATTTTTCACGTCGCGACTCCAAGACCTTCAGCGTCGCCACGCCTAACGTGGGCTGAACAGTGCTAATGTGCGCCGGGTCCACATATAAGAATCTGAGAAAAGTTTGACTTTGCTAACGTGCGCCGTGCCACGTGTCACCATCACAGCCGATCTGCTAACATGCGTCGTGCCACGTGTCATCATCCTACGGTGCCGATAGTTGCCATCGGCACGTGTCACCACATCACCTGTTAACTAATTCAAAGTGCCACGTGGCTGCCATGTCATCATCCACATCACATGTTAACCAAGTCAAAGTGCCACGTGGCTGCCACGTCATCATCAACCAATCACAGCGTGCCACGTGTCGCAATTCTATGGTGCCGACAGTCACTTTGCCACATGTCACCACGTCAGTGCCACATCATCATCAATTATTGACCAACTTATCCGTATCTGACACGTGGCGGATAAGAATCTGAGCCGACCAATCAGAAGCCGCCACGTGTCACAATAATTGAACCCCAACCACCTTGCCACGTGTCACCTTATGACCTTATCCAGAATCTACAGCCGACGAACCAGAGCGTGCCACGTCGACAAAACGGGCGTCGCGACGTCAGCTGGGCATTGCGACGCGCGACCCTTACTAACGCCTATAAATAGAGCGCGAAATTCCAGTTTTAGTTGTACCATTCTCTCTCATTTCTTGGATGTAAATAGAGAGTCTTCTCTCTAGTTTATTTTAATTTTATTTTTTTAATTAAATTTTAATTACATTTTGTAATAATAGTAATTTACTTTCTTTACTTTTTACAGTTTTTACTATTCACCATGAGGAGGTAACTTCCCCAACTAGGGTGAAAGGTAATTCTTTTAGTATTGCTATTTAGATTAATCTCCCCTAAATATAATATATTCACTATTTAAAATATTGACTTGAAAAGGATACCGCCAGATTGGTCGGTTGGTAATTCATTTTAATCTGGTTTAAACCTGACTAATCAAGGATACCGCCAGATTGGTCGGTTGGTAATTAAATTTTCTTACCGCCTATATGGTAGGTTTATTTTGGTTCCGCCTTAATGGCTGGTTGGACTTAATTTGACTTAACCAGGATACCGCCTATATGGCTGGTTGGTAATGTTATCACAAGTTTAAATATTATATTATGAGAGATATATAAATAAGTAGTAGTAAAAGTAATTCCTTTTACCTTAGCATTTTATTTTATTGTAATTTATTTTTCAATATTTATTTTACCGCATTTTTACTTTATGTCTTTTATTTTCAAGTTTTTACTAGCCCTAGTTATGTGTTGTAACTAAATTAGTTATCTGTGGTTGTGATGACTTTTAATATCACCGGTTTATAAGGGGTTAGATTATAGTTTGGGAAATATAAAGATTTATTTACTGAGTCTTAATCTTAATGCTTTTTATTAACTGGCGACTAATAAAATTGTTCTGGTAAATCTAAAAAGAACTAAACATATGGATTTTAGGTTTCAGCCTTAGACTCAATAGCCCACGATTTTCCTTGAGGATAGATAACCCTTAATAGATTTCCTTACAGGATAGACATATACCTGTCGGGCGGGGGAAGCCATAATTGGAACTTAAACTTAATGAATCCAGATAATTTGGTTGACATAGACATATGGTTCAATTGGGTTAAACTGGGTATTTGCGTCTGACCATCGACAGAGGCTTTCGCATAATTTAGTGTTCCAGGTTAGTAAACCAATATATTACCCAACTTTAAGATAACCACTTCATCTTTTAAAAGATATTAGAAAGAAATCACAACCCTAGATAGTTTTTAATATTGAATTTTCTTAAAACCTACTTTCGAACATTTTATTTACTTATTTTTAAATTTAGAATCGTCACCATTTCAAATTAATCAAACAACCTGTTAGATACTAGTAATCATTTGACCTCATAAAATTAATAGCTTAGGTATTAAGTCCTTGTGGGATCGATATTTTTATACTACTTGAACGATACATGCGCTTGTGTTATACGCGTCTATTTACGCCGGTCAAGTTTTTGGCGCCATTGCCGGGGACTTATTTATCTTTCACTATTAGTTTTAGGGTTAGATACGTTACTTGTATCTAATTTCTTTTCACTTATTGTTTTTGATTTCTTGTGTTTTAGGTTCTCAGAAACTTCATGAGATGAACCAGAAGCTTTGAACTCCGACCTCTTGACCTAGAAATTTAAAGAACTATCAGACAGTTGAGAAGGGAAATGCGAGAATGCCAAGAAGCTTTAGTCAACATGGAACCTGAACCTTTGGAGGTTGCACCACCAATTCCCATTCGAGACAGAACCATTCCGGTGGTTGACAGACTCATTTCTTACATTGTACTTCCTCTCTTACCAGCAAATGCGGGTGACATCAAAACATGCATTCAGATGATTCAGCAGTCAGTTCAGTTTGTGGCGAATGCAACTGAAGATCCTAATGCCCACATCAGTAACTTCCTAGAAGTTTGCGGCACTTTCAATTACAACCGAGAAGCTGAAGAAGTAATGAGATTGCGTATTTTTCCATACTCGTTGAAGGACAGAGCCAAACTTGGCTACATTCACTACCAGCAGGTTCAATCACAACTTGGAACACTTTAGCCACCAAATTTCTTGCAAAGTACTTTCCAGCAACCAGAACTGGAAAACTGAGGAATGACATCACATCTTTTGTACAACAAGACTCAGAAACTCTCTACGAAGCTTGGGAAAGGTATAAATATTTGCTCCAGAAATGTCCTCACCATGAGATTCCAAAATGGCTTCAAGTCCAAACCTTCTATAATGGACTTTCTGGAATGATGAGAACCACAATCGATGCTGCTGCTGGAGGAGCTTTAATGGCAAAAGTAGAAGATCAAGCGTGGGACCTAATCGAAGAAATGGCCAACAACAAATCCTTGTGGCCAACATAAAGGAGAATGATCCAAAGAATTGCAGGAATTTATGAAAGTGGAGCCAATACAGCAGTCAACTCCAAGCTGGATCAGATATGAAAATTCATGGAGACTCTCAACAATGGATCCACAAGTTCACCATATGGAGGAGCACCAGAACCAAACCAACTTGAAGAGACGGTGAATGATGTCAACAATTTCAACAGACAGGGGAACAATCCATATTCCAACACCTACAACCTAGGGTGGAGGAATCATCCCAATTTCGCATGGAGCAACAATTCAGGGCAAATGAACAACCCACCATCCGGATTCCAACAACAGAACAAAGGCCAGGAGCAGGCAAATAAATCAGGAATAACTGAAGTGTTGACCCACTTGAAAAAGATAGAAGCAAAACATGACTCTCAAGAAGCAAGATATGATGCTATGTTTCAATCCCAAGCAGCATTAATTCAAAGTCAATCTGCTTCTATTAAAGCACTGGAGAATCAAATCGGACAACTGGCCAATGCTCAGAGTTACAGACAGCCAGGTAATCTTCCCAGCAACACAGAACCAAATCCAAGGAACATAGGGAATGAGCAGTGTCATGCCATCATGTTAAAAAGTGGTACTGAAATCAACAAAGATGTTGGAGCCAAAACAACTGCTGAGGAAGTTCCAAAAGAAACAAAACAACAGATGGAGGAAAAAGAAGCAAAGGAAAAAGAACAGATCACTCCACCTCTAACTTTTCCTCAGCGTCTTCAGAAGAGCAAATTGGACAAGCAGTTTTCTCGGTTCTTGGAGATCTTCAAAAAGCTGCATATCAACATTCCATTGCAGAAGCGTTGGAACAAATGCCCAGCTATGCCAAATTCATGAAAGACATTCTTTCACGAAAGCGGAGAATGGGAGATTACGAGACAGTAGCATTATCAGAAGAATGCAACGCTATCTTTCAGAGGAAACTTCCCCCAAAGTTGAAAGATCCTGGCAGTTTCACTGTTCCTTGCATCATAGGAGAACATAACTTTGGTAATGCTTTATGTGATTTAGGTGCAAGTGTTAACTTGATGCATTTTTCTATTTTCAGGAAATTGCAGATTGGAGAAACAATGCCAACTTCAGTATCTCTACAACTTGCTGATAGAACGCTCGTATTTCCGAGAGGTGTAGTTGAAGATGTGCTAGTCAAAGTTGAAAAATTCATTTTCCTAGCAGATTTTATTGTCCTTCATATGGAGGAAGACGCAGACGTGCCAATCATCCTCGGGAGGCCATTCTTGGCTACAGGTCGAACCATTATTGATGTACAAAAAAGAGAACTAACCATGAGGGTACAAGACCAAGAAGTAACATTCAATGTTTTCAAGGCCATGAATTTCCCAAATGATGAAAAGAATGAGGAATGTTTCAAACTTGATGTGATACACAATACCATTCAGAACTCCAATCCAATGCAAAGTTCTACTGACAAACTTAAAACATTTCAATTGCCTGTGGAGCCTGAAGATAAAGCATATTTTGCACTAAAAAAGCCAATTCTTGCACTACAAGCAACATAAGAGAAAAATTTCCACCAGTTCAACAAATTGGAGGAATTTCACAATCAGCCTTTTGAGGATGCCAAATTATACATAGAAAAGGCAAAGAAAAGACATGATGAGAAGTTAGTGCGCATACAACTGGAACCAGGGCAGAAGGTACTGTTAAACAAATCAAGGGTGAAATTCTTTCCATGGAAATCAAAATCACGGTGGTCAGGTCCATTCTTATCACCAAGGTTAGAATCGTTTGAGCGACAAAAAGAAATTGTCACACTTTCAGATCCAGCTTAACGTTCGAGAAGTCACGTCTAGCTGACGACTTTAAACTTAGCGCTTGCAGGGAGGAAACCAATGAAATTTGTGTATATATTGTGATCTGGTGTATTTTATTTTGTGTGTTTAATTTTTGCAGTTAAAGTCATTTCACGATGGAAGAAGCTCTCGCAAATCTTCGCAAGCAATTTCCTTCTCTCCCTCAAAAATCTCTGATGAAAGTTTACAAAGCTCGCTTGGAACGGATGAGATTACTAATGATATATGGTGTTCCTAATGATATTCGTTGGGTAATTGAAGCACGGGTCCGATTGGCAGGTGAGTCTTCTGACTCTTTTATTTCTCATCTGTCTGGTTTAGGAAGAAACACCTATGCAAAGAAACGTAGAGCTAAGCAAATGGGTGTTTGTTACAAATGTGCACGCTGGAATTGAAATACTCGTTGTCGTTCTTTAGGAACGGTGTCTGATAATCGCGAAGAAAAAATTAACTTCATTAGGGATGGCTTGAGTAAGGAGTCTTTAGATGATATATCTTCGACTCTTGAGACGCATCCCAGTGGATATGTTCACATAGCCATTCGCAAATTACATACACAATTTCAAAAAGAAAGACAATAGTTAAGTCTCGGGATCTGACTCAAAAAGACCCTGTTTGCCAATTTATAAGAAAATTGGATGGGAAGCTTGTCCCTGACGCATAGACGTCAATCAAGCCGCTACTTTTCTTGTAAATATTATATCTCTTTGTCTTTTCCTAATAATTGTAATTTTTTTTTTTTGTTTTCTTTTATTTCTCCGACAGGATCCAGACCATTTTGACTATCACGATTTTTTTTATTGTTTAACTAATAATTGTCATTTGGCAGGTACTGGTGCTATTATTTTACTCACCCTTTTCAGGTATTATAAATTCAACTCATCATTGCACTTTTGAAGACATCCAGAGTAAAACATGGAAGCCACTTCAAGAAGACGAGTTGAAAACATCTGTGTATTTTGCGGTAGTAGTGTTGGTAGTAAATCACATTACGTAGTAGCAGCACAAGAATTGGGTCGAGTCTTAGCTGCAAGAAATATGCACTTAGTATATGGCGGAGGCAATCTTGGACTAATGGGGATCTTTTCAAAGGCCGTACAGGAAGGAGGCAGTCACGTTTTAGGAATCATCCCAAAACCCTTGGCGGAGGCAAATCTTATTGAACCATCAAACGGAGAGGAACTGATCGTGCCAGGTATGTCTGAACGACTGGTAGAAATGATAATCGTGCTGATGCTTTTATTGCTTTGCCAGGCGGCTTGGGCACATGGGAGGAAATTTTTATAGTGCTATATCTTGGGCGAACCTGAACATACACCAGAAACCGCTTGGATTGTACAACATTGAAGGATTTTATGATTTTCTTTATGTGTTTCTTGATGATGCTCGAGAAATGGGTTCGTGTCAAACCTTTGAAAGAAACATCTTTACTGCCAGAACTGCTCCGGATCTAATAGACCACTCATAGCCTATGAACACAACACAAGTTGACCCTATCATTTCAAAGATAAATTGGTCCGAGGACGATCGTGGTAAGAGGCGTCGGATTAATCTGAATCTCAACCTTAATTTCCTGTAGAATTTCAGTTAACCAGGTACTATCTTCTAAACTCTTCTTCTACTATTTAAGACATTGGGGACAATGTCTCATTTAGGTTTGGGGGAGGGAATTAGTTGATCAGTACCTTGTTTTTATTTTGTGTGTTGTTTTTATTTTTAGTCCTAAATTTTTTGAAAAATACAAAAAAATTGAAATTTTTTCAAAAATTACAAAAATATTTTGTGTTTTTGTATTTTTCTTTTGACTAAAAAGGTGAAATTGGTAAGAGATTGCTGAGTAAGGAGTTTTCACTCCTGAGACGTATCTCAACCCATTTTTTCGGAAAAAGTTAATTTTTGTTTATTTCCTTTTGAATTATTTAATTTGTAAATTCTCCATAAACGACTAAAATGGATCTTCATATGCTAGGTTGGCAGATATTATCACATACATAGTAACATACGGACATGAGCTAAAATTGAAAAGTTTGTAATATTCAGTGCTCTAGTTTAATTGGAGGAAGCATCTCAAAAAGTGATGGAGTAAAAAAAAAATCTGAGATCCGAGTTATTAAGTCTGTAAGGGTGTTTTAACACCTAGTGCCCTAAAGCCAACTGGTTTGGGAGTCACTGGCCCAAAGCTCGTTACATGGATCGAAGATGTTGCAAAAATATATATATCTAAAGTCTGAGTAATTAAGTTCGTAGGGGTGTCTTAACACCTGGTGCCCTAAAGCCAACTGGTTTGGGAGACACCGACCCAACACTCGCTACATAGACGGAAGGTATTGTATATAAATAAAAAAATCAAAGTAAAATCCGAAAAATCCGAAAAATTATTCCATTGCTACAAAAAGGTATGAATTCTGATAAAACTTTAGGACATAAATATTACTCTTTTATCAACTGCACTTATGATTGTTGTGGGAAAAATGAATTGTTTAATATTTTGTTGGCAGTGTAGATGAAGAATGGTAAATATAATTGGAGAATTTACTTATTCGGCAATTTAGAAAGAAACAAAACAACTAGTAACTTGGAGTAGGAGTTTCACCTGATTAGTCACTAACATCTTTATTATCTTTTCGCTTGTCTTTTTGCTTTTGTGTGCATTAGTTTCACTACCTTTTTACTTTTGTAAAATTTTTGTGGGTATCATTGTTGTAAACCCTCACGAGACAACAACTCGTCCACTAGGGACACCTAAGGGTTTAAAGGCTTGTTGCATATGATAAATGCAACTGTGATCTCTACGAAAGTGGCTTAGTTAAATTTATTATGTTATTTTATTTTGTGTTTTGCTCGAGGACTAGCAAAATGTTAGGTTTTGGGGTGTGATGAGTGGTAAATCTATCACTATTTCCCACTCATTTAACCTAATATTTTGTATATTTTCTTGAGTTTTATGAATATTTTGATGTGTTTTGTGTTATTTTGTAGATAAATAAAGTTTCAAGACATTCTGGAGGTGATTTGGAGCAAAACAGTGAAAATTGGTGAAAAGGGCATTTTGGTAATTTTCCGCGTCGCGACGCCTAACGTGCGCCGAACAATGCTAACGTGCGCCGTGCCACGTGTCAAAATCTGAGAAAAGTTTGACTTTGCTAACGTGTGCCATGCCACGTGTCACCATCACAGCCGATCTGCTAACATACGCCGTGCCACGTGTCATCATCCTACGGTACCGACAGTCGCCATCGCCACGTGTCACTCCACGTCATTGCCACGTCATCATCCACATCACATGTTAACCAAGTCAAAGTGCCACGTGGCTGCCACGTCATCATCAACCAATCACAGCGTGCCACGTGTCACAATTCTATGGTGCCGACAGTCACTTTTCCACGTGTCGCCATGTCAGCATCAATTATTGACCAACTTATCCATATCTGACACGTGGCGGATAAGAATCTTAGCCGACCAATCAGAAGCCGCCATGTGTCACAAAAATTGAGCCCCAACCACATTACCACGTGTCACCTTATCACCTTATCTTGAATCTGCAGCCGACGAACCAGAGCGTGCCACGTCGACAAAACAGGCGTCGCGACGCGTGACCCTTATTGACGCCTATAAATAGAGCGCGAAATTCCAGTTTCAGTTGTACCATTCTCTCTCAGTTCTTGGATGTAAATAGAGAGTCTTCTCTCTTGTTTCTTTTAATTTTAGTTTTGTAATTAAATTTTAATTACGTTTTGTAATAATAGTAATTTACTTTCTTTACTTTTTACAGTTTTTACTATTCACCATGAGGAGGTAACTTCCCCAACTAGGGTGAAAGGTAATTCTTTTACTATTGCTATTTAGATTAATCTCCCTTAAATATAATATATTCACTATTTAAAATATTGACTTGAAAATGATACCGCCAGATTGGTCGGTTGGTAATTCATTTAATCTGGTTTAAACCTGACTAATCAAGGATACCGCCAGATTGGTTGGTTGGTAATTAAATTTTCTTACCGCCTATATGGCAGGTTTATTTTGGTTCCGCCATAATGGCTGGTTGGACTTAATTTGACTTAATCAAGATATCGTCTATATGGCTGGTTGGTAATGTTATCACAAGTTTATATATTATATTATGCGAGATAACTAAATTAGTAGTTGTAAAAGTAATTCCTTTTACCTTAGCATTTTATTTTATTGTAATTTACTTTTCAGTATTTACTTTACCGCATTTTTACTTTATGTCTTTTATTTTCAAGTTTTTACTAGCCCTAGTTATGTGTTGTAACTAAATTAGTTATCTGGGGTTGTGATGACTTTTAATATCACCGGTTTATAAGGGGTTAGATTATAGTTTGGGAAATATAAAGATTTATTTATTGAGTCTTAATCTTAATGCTTTTTATTAACTGGCGACTAATAAAATTGATCTGGTAAATCTAAAATGAACTAGACATAGGGATTTTAGGTTTCAGCCTTAGACTCAATAGCCCACGATCTTCCTTGAGGATAGATAACCCTTTAATAGATTTCCTTACATGATAGACATATACCTGTCGGGCGGGGGTAGCCATAATTGGAACTTAAACTTAAGGAATCCATATAATTTGGTTGACATAGACATATGGTTCAATTGGATTAAACTGAGTATTTGCGTCTGACCATCGACAGAGGCTTTCGCATAATTTAGTGTTCCAAGTTAGTAAACCAATATATTACCCAACTTTAAGATAACCACTTCATCTTTTAAAAGACATTAGAAAGAAATCACAACCCTAGATAGTTTTTAATATTCAATTTTCTTAAAACCTACTTTCGAACAATTTTATTTACTTGTTTTTAATCTAGAATCGTCACCATTTCAAATCAATCAAACAACCTGTTAGATAATAGTATTATTTGACCTCATAAAATTAATAGCTTAGGTATTAAGTCCTCGTGGGATCGATATTTTTTTACTACTTGAACGATACGTGCGCTTACGTTATACGCGTGTGTTTACGCCGGTCAGATACTGTTTCAAATCCCACAGACAAACTTGAAGCTTGCATCACCAACATGACTGACAACGAGCTAAATGCTGAAATACTGGAATGTATCGACTACCTTGACAAACCATTCCGACTCAAATCGACACCACAAGTGGAAAGCCTAGAACTGCCAAAAAAAGATCGAATCAAGCCTTTGATTGAAGAACCACCACAGTTGGAGCTGAAGTTACTTCCAAGCCATCTCATGTATGCATTTCTTGGAAAATCTTCTGAATTACCTATTATTATTTCTTCTTCACTAACATTGGAGCAGGAAGAAAAGTTGCTGAGAGTATTACGAGAGCACAAAAGAGCCATTGGCTGGACTATAGCAGACATTCGAGGCATTAGTCCATCATTTTGCATGCATAAGATTCTGATGAATGATGAGTACAAACCCACAGAAGAGCATCAACGAAGACTCAATCCAATCATGAAGGAGGTCGTAAAGAAAGAAATCATCAAATGGTTGGATGCTGGCATCATTTACCTCATCTCAGATAGTACTTGGGTGAGTCATATGCAGTGTGTGCCGAAGAAAGGAGGAATCACTGTGGTTACAAATGAAAAGAACGAGCTAATCCAAACCAGAACGGTGACTGGATGAAGAGTATGCATGGACTACTAAAAGCTGAACAAAGCCACAAGAAATGACCATTTTCCACTGCCATTCATTGATCAGATGCTGGACAGACGGGCGGGACATGAGTTCTATTGCTTTCTGGACAGATATTCAGGGTACAATCAGATTTATATCGCCCCAGAAGATCAGGAGAAAACCACATTTACATGTCCATATGGTACTTTTGCTTTCCGCATGATGCCATTTGGATTATGTAATGCCCCTGCCACATTTCAGCGTTGCATGATAGCCATCTTCTCAAATATGCTGGAGCAGAGTATGGAGGTATTCATGGATGATTTTTCTGTGTTTGGAGACTCTTTTGACCACTGCTTGCAAAATCTGGAACATGTATTACAAAGATGTGAAGATACCAACCTGGTACTCAACTGGGAGAAATGCCACTTCATGGTACATGAAGGCATTGTTCTTGGACACCGGATCTCACAAAAGGTAATCGAGGTAGACAAAGCAAAGATTGAAATAATTGGAAAACTACCTCCACCGACATCAGTCAAAGGGATTCAGAGTTTTCTTGGACATGCAGGTTTTTACATGAGATTTATCAAAGACTTTTCCAAGATTGCTAAACCTCTTTGCAATCTTCTGGAGAAGGATGTGACTTTCAACTTCACCAAAGAATGCTAGGAAGCTTTTGAGATCTTAAAACAAAACATGATTTCTGCCCTCATCATTGTAGCACCAGACTGGACCCTTCCATTTGAAGTAATGTGTGGTGCTAGTGATTTTATTGTAGGTGCAGTTTTGGGACAATGCAAAGAAAAATTTTCCACACCATCTACTACTCCAGCAGAACTTTGAATGAAGCTAAACTCAACTACACAACCATTAAAAAGGAGTTGCTCGCAGTTGTGAATGCTTTTGAAAAATTTCGCTCCTATCTGCTGGGTCCCAAAGTGGTGGTCTACACAGATTATTCAGCAATCAAATATCTGATCATGAAGAAAGATGCCAAACCCAGATTGATCCGTTGGATACTTCTTCTGCAAGAATTTGAAGTGGAGATTCGAGACAGGAAATGGACAGAAAACCAAGTGTCAGATCACTTATCGAGGCTTGAGAGTGGAGAAACAGCTGGCAAAGAACTGTCAATCAAAGAAACTTTTCCATATGAACAGCTGTTCGCCATGAAATAGCAGGATGTCCCTTGGTATGATGACTATGTCAACTTCATTGTATCAGGTGTTGTGTTCCACAGAAGGAAGTCAACAGTGTTTTGCAGCACTATCATTCATCACCATATGGTAGACACTTCAGCGGAAACAAAACTGCAGCCAAAGTCCTACAATCAGGTTTGTTCTGGCCCACTCTTTTTAAGATGTTTATCTTTTTGCTCTTTAATGTGACAGGTGCCACAAAACGGGGAATATTTCAAGGAGAAATGAAGGACCGTTGCAAAACATTCTAGAAGTGGAGATATTCGATGTGTGGGGTATAGATTTCATGGGATATTTTGTTCCATCATTCGGAAACCTGTATATCCTGGTTGCTGTAGACTACGTCTCCAAATGGGTTGAATTAATTGCACTACCATCCAATGATTCAAAAATAACATTTTCACTCGGTTCGAAACACCTCGGGCAATTATCAGTGATGGTGGCACACATTTCTGCAACAGATACTTTGATGCACTCCTATCCAAATACGGAGTTACTCACAAAGTTACCACTGCTTATCATCCACAGTCAAATGGACAGGTTGAAGTTTCAAACAGGGAAATCAAAAGAATCTTGGAGAGAACTGTTGGAAAAACAAGGAGGGACTGGTCAACAAAATTGGATGACGCATTATGGGCCTATCGGACAGCTTACAAGACACCCATTGGTATGTCCCCATATCGATTGGTGTTTGGGAAAGCATGCCATCTGCCGGTTGAGCTTGAACACATGGCGTACTGTGCACTGAAGAAGTTGAATCTTGATCCACGAGCTGCAGGAGAGAAAAGATTCCACCAACTCAACGAATTGGAGGAGTTTCATCTACAGGCTTATGAGAATGCCAGATTGTACAAAGAAAAGACCAAGAAATGGCATGATCGAAAAATAGTGCACAGACAGTTGGAACCAAGGCAACAAGTGTTGTTGTACAATTCACGGTTGAAACTTTTCCCTGGAAAGTTGAAATCAATGTGGTCAGGTCCATTTGTGATCACTCAGGTTTTACCATATGGAGCTGTTGAGTTACTGGATCCCAACACCAATGAAACATTCAAGGTTAACAGTCAGCGTGTCAAGCACTACTGGGGAGAATCATTTGAACGACAAAAAGAAAGTGTCACACTTTCAGATCCAGCCTAACGTTCGAGAAGTCACGTCTAGCTGACCACTTTAAACTTAGCGCTAGCAGGGAGGCAACCCATGCAATTTGTGTATATATTGTGATTTGGTGTGATTTAATTTGGTGTGTTTAGTTTTTGCAGATTAAGACATTTCAGGATGGAAGAAATTCTCGAAAATCTTCACAAGCAATTTCCTTCTCTCCCTCAAAACTCTCTGATGAAAGTCTACAAAGCTCGCTTGGAACGGATGAGACTACTGATGATCCATGATATTCCTAATGACATTCGTTGGGTAATCAAAGAACGGGTCTGATTAGCAGATTAAAACATGAAAGCCACTTCAAGTAGACGAGTTGAAAACATCTGTGTGTTTTACGGTACTAGTGTTGGAGTTAAACCACAATACGTACAGGCAGTACAGGAATTGGGTCGAGTCTTAGCTGCAAGGAATATGCACTTAGTATATGGCGGAGGCAATCTTGGACTAATGGGGATCGTTTCAAAGGCTGTACCGGAAGGAGGCAGTCAAGTTTTGGGAATCATCCCAAAACCCTTAGCCGAGGCAAATCTTATTGGACCATCAAACGGAGAAGAACTAATCGTGCCAGGTATGTCTGAACGACTGGTAGAAATGATTAACTGTGCTGATGCTTTTATTGCTTTGCCAGGTGGCTTGGGTACATTGGAGGAAATTTTTACAGTGTTATCTTGGGTGAACCTGAACATACACCAGAAACCGCTTGGACTGTACAACGTTGAAGGATTTTATGATTTTCTTTGTGTGTTTCTTGATGATGCCCGAGAAATGGGTTCGGGTCAAAACCTTTAAAAAAATCTCTCTTCACTGCCAGACCTGCTCCGGATCTAATTGACCAAATCTTAGCCTATGAACCACAAATTGACCCTATCCTTTCAAAGATAAATTGGTCCGAGGACGATCATGGTAAGAGGCGTAGGATTAATCTGGATCTTAACCTTTAACTTTTCGTGTAGAATTTCAGCTAACCAGGTATTAACTTCTAAACTCTTCTTCTACTTTTTAAGACATTGGGGACAATGTCTCATTTAGGTTTGGGGGAGGGAATTAGTTGATTAGTATATTATTTTTAGTTGTGTGTTGTTTTTATTTTTAGTCCAAAAAGTTTTCGAAAAATACAAAAAATTGAAAATTTTTCAAAAATTACAAAAATATTTTGCCTTTTTGTTTTTATTTTGACTAAAAATGTGAAATTGGTAAGAGATAGCTGAGTAAGGAGTTTCCACTCCTTAGACGTATCTCAAACCTAATTCGGAACAAGTTAATTTTTGTTTATTTCCTTTTGAATTATTTAATTTGTAAATTCTCCATAAAACTGATAAAAATGGATCTTCATATATTCAGTTGACAGGTATTATCAGCATACATGGTAACATACAAACACGAGCTGTAATTGAAAAGTTTGAAATATTCAGTGTTATAGTTTAATTGGAGGAAGCATCTATAAAAATCGATGGAGTAAAAAAAAAAACGTATGAGGTTCGAGTTATTTAGTCTTTAAGGGTGTTTTACACCTAGTGCCCTAAAGCCAACTGGCTTGGGAGTCACTGGCCCAAAGCTCGCTACATTGATCAAGGATGTTGCAAAAATATATATATCTGAAGTCTGAGTAATTAAGTCCGTAGGGGTGTCTTAACACCTGGTGCCCTAAAGCCAACTGGTTTGGGAGCCACCGACCCAACACTCGCTACATAGATGGAAGATATTGTATATAAATAAAAAAATAAATAATCAAAACAAAGAAAAAAATCAAAAAAAATCAGAAAAATTATTCAATTGCTGCAAAAAGATGTGAATTTTGATAAAACTTTAGGACAAAAATATTACTCTCTATCAACTGCACTGTGTGACTGTTGTGGGAAAAAATGAGTTGATTAATATTTTGTCGGCTGTGCATATGGAGAATGGTAAATATAATCGGAGAATTTACTTATTCAGTAATTTAGAAAGAAATAAAACAACTAGTAACTTGGAGTAGAAGTTTCACATGATTAGTCACTAACTTCTTTATTCTCTTTTCTCTTGTCTTTTTGCTTTTGTGTGCATTAGTTTTATTATCTTTTTACTTTTATAAAACGTTTGTGGGTATCGTTGCTGTAAGCCCTCACGAGACTATAATTCGTCCACTAGGGACACCTAGGGGTTTAAAGGCTTGTTGCATATGCTAAATGCAACTGTGATCCCTACGAAAGTGGCTTAGTTTAATTTTAATTGTTTCTTGTATTTTATTTTGTTGTTTTGCTCGAGGACTAGCAAAATGTTAGGTTTCGGGGTGTGATGAGCGGAAAATATATCAATATTTACCGCCCCTTTTACTTAATATTTTGTTTAGTTTCTCGGGTTTGATGAACGTTTTGATGTGTTTTAGTTTATTTTGTAGATAAAATAATATTGGGACACAATGAAATCATTTAAGAAGAAATGTGGGTCAAATAAGGGCAAAAATTGGATTTGACATATTAATTTTGGAGATTGGAAACTTTAAGGGTGTTTTAACGAAGTGCAGTTTTGGAAATTCCAATTTTACGCAGCTGTCGTATTTGGGGCATAAATTTTTACTCCGATATCGGATTGAGCTAATTCAAGTTCTAGATTAAAGAAGACGCAAGATATACAACTTTGAAAGATAAAATAATTTCTAAATCTGAAGCTTTCATGCCCGAAATTGATGAACCATCCAGAAGTGTGTTGTGTGTAATTATTAAAGTAATTTTCAATCATTTTCAAAGCAAAAAAATAAATTAATAAATAAATAATAAAAATTATCAAATCACCACCAAACATGATAAGCAATTAGTGGAGAAATTAATAATGGATTTGGTGGAGCAATTAGTGGAGCATTTAGTGGAGCAATTAATAATGGATTTGGTGGATGATTTGATGGAGGCAAAATTTTGCCTATAAATACCAACCCATTTCATTTGTAAATTCATACTTTCTTCTAAGGAATTCCTTAAGAATACTAAGAAGATTGTATTTTGTTTGTTTATTTACAGCTTTCAGTAATTAATTTACGCTTTCGCACTTTCTTTTCTTTACTTTTCAGTTTTTACTTTCCGCAATTTACTTTTACGCACATTACTTTTCTTTCTTTAATTTTAGTTTTTTTTTTTCAGCAATGAGGAGGTAACTCCCCTTTGTTGGGGTAAAAGGTAAAACTTTTATTACTAATATTTAGATTAATCTCCCTTAATTATAATATATAAACTAGTTAAAACTTGACTTAACGAGGATACCGTCATATTGGTCGGTTGGTAATTCTGTAAATTGGTTTTAACCTGACTAAACTGGATACCGCCTGATTGGTCGGTTGGTAATTAATTATTAATTTGACTTAATCTGGATACCGCCTATAAGGCTGGTTGGTAATTATCATGCAAAGTTAATATATTATATTAAGGGAGATATCTAAAATAGAAGTAATAAAATTGGATCCTTTTACCTCAGCATTTTCTTTTATTATACTTTTACTTTATTTACTTTTCAGCAATTTACTTTACAGCAATTTACTTTCAGCATTTACTTTTCAGTAATTTACTTTCAGCATTTACTTTTCAACATTTAATTTTCAGTATTTTACTTTATGTCTTTTATTTTATTTAATTTTTTTACTACCCGTAAATATGTGTCGTAACTAAGCCAGTTATCTGGGGTTGTGATGAAATCCAATATCACCGGTTTATAATGGGTTAATTATAGTTTGGGTAATTTAAAGGTTTACTTATTAAGTCTTAAGCTTAATGCGTCTTGTTAACTGGCCATTAATAAGATTGATCTGGTAAATCTAAAATAAACTTGACAAAGGAATTTTAGGTTACAGACTTAGACTTAATAACTCACGATCTTCCTTGAGGATAGATAACCCTTTAATATATTTCCTTACAGGATAGACATATACCTGTCGGGCGGGGGTAACCTTTATTGGAACTTAATCTTAATGAATCCAGGTAATTTGGTTGACATAGACATATGGTTCAATTGGGTTATACTGGGTATTTGTGTCTGACCATCGACATAGGCTTTCGCATGATTTAGTGTTCCAGGTTAGTAAACTGATATATTACACAAACATGAAATAACCACTTCATCTTTTAAAAATATTTGAATTTTCTTCAATCTACTTTCAAGCAATTTTATTTACTTGTTTTAATTTTAAAGTCACCACCTAATCAAACAATCAATCCATTAGATACTTGTAAGCATTTAACTTTATAAATTGATAACAAAAGGTTTTAAGTCCTCGTGGGATCGATACTTTTTATACTACTTGAACGATATGTGCGCTTGAGTTATACGCGTGTGATTACGCACCGGTCAGTAAGTATTATTGAATTATATCGAACTACAATATTAAATCCAATTTTAATTGTATTCAATACTAATTCAAGTTTAATTCCAAATTAAATAATTACACTTATTTTATTAATGCCTTTTTAGACTTGGATTCCAAATCCAATCCAAATGGCCTCAAAGGCACATTTAGCATCCATTGCCAATTCGATTAGGTCCAATGGGCTTTTAATTAATTCTTTAGCCATGAAATTTTGGCCATTATGGATCAAACCCATAATGCCTTGGCCCATTTAGGATTCACCCTATGCCAAAAATTAATTTTGGCCCATTAGGGCCAATTAAATTATTAAATGCATAAAAGTCATATTTTGGACCTTATGGAAATAGTTTAGGCCCAATTGGATCCAACCCAATTGTCCAAAACCAAACTTGGCTCAACCAAGCCCATTAATCCAAATATAACCAAATTAGCCCAATTAGTATTTTAGGGACTAATTTAAATTAATACAATATTCCAAATATCACATTAATTCAATTTAAGTGTAATTAACACAACTAATTAATTAATCTAACATTTCCAAAATATTAATTATTCTAATTAATCATGCTTAATCATTCTAATTCATGTCCAACACAAATTGAAGCAAAATCAAAACTCCAACAACATGCTCATTCACGGAAATTGACAAGAAATTAATCATGCAATTTGATTTCAATCCAATTAAATCAACATTCAACATTTATTTCATGCCATTAACACATCCAAGTGTCTAATTTCAAAAAATCACCATGAGCTAAATCTAGGGTAGTTTCGGCCAAGGTAAAGGATTTAGGGAAATTTGATCTAATCAATTTTTCAACAATCCATTGATGCACAACTCTAAGTTATCATCATCTAACATCAACCAAACACTCAATTTAGAATTTACATGCTCTAAGCAAAAATACCCAAATAAAGTTTATAAACCCTAGATTTCAAAATCACATTTAGAAGGCTCTAGATACCATTGTTAGTCTCTAAGACATGCTTCCAAGATCCTAAACTTGATTTTGAGTGTGAAATTAACAAGTAAAGTTGCGGAATTACTTACATTGTTATGGAGGAATTTCAAAAATTTCCTTTGTAGGATGAAGCTCCAAGCTTTTGATTTGTTGTTGGTTGCTTGGGTGAGTTTCCATATCACCTTGTTTGACTCCTCAAGTGCTAGCTTTGTGAAAATTTGAAGCAAAATTTTATATCCCAATAGAAGAGGAATTCGGCCAAATGAGAGAAAGAGAGAGATGAGTGAATAGTGAGTCAAGTTTTGGTTGTTGTGTGTTTAAAGGCTTCCATTAATTTTGCCAACTACTCACATCAACTTTTGACAAGTGATGTAAGTCATGGGTCCCACCAAATTTAAATTCAAAATTTAAGTTGGCTTACATAACACACAACTTGACTTGGGCCCGGGTTCATTTAATTCCGAATTAAACGAGTTTGTCGTCGCTACATAATTAAATCCAATTTAATTAAATAATTATGCCTCGCAAAATTATTACGATAGTCGCTTTCGAATTAATTCTAAATTAATTCGTTCGCTCGAATTAAAATCCAATTTTAATTTCGTATTGAAATCCAATTTCAATTAATATATCTGATATATTATTTTAGCCCCAAAAAAATAAATTAAATAGAAAAATCCAATTTAACTATTAAATCTATTTTATCGATTAATTCTAAATTAATTGCGTTCTCTCTTCTATACGAATTTAATCCCATATTAATTCTTGCCGCAATTAATCAAGATTAATTTTCTCTCTCATAATTAATCCCAGATTAATTATATTCGAGTCAAATGTCATTGGTGAATCTTTATCTTTAGGAAGCGACCCAAGAGATTCCTGGATATGTTGGCAGTAAATACGATTGTCGGACTATCCAAACACGTGTGTACCACGTACCACGTTCTCACCGATTTACAAAACATGGTTGGCTTCTAGCAAAGCACCGTGCCTACCCAATTCTCCAGAAATATTCACCGAGGAATATAATATGTATCAGGCGTAGTAATACTATGTAATGAGTAATACGATCCAGTATCAGATGTCACATGTTAAGCCTAGGGCTGGCTCTGTGTCTGCCCCGTACGAAGCATATATCGGATCCCGAGTAACTTGTCTCTGTAATCGGAAAGTCATGACCTAGTCATACTTTCCCGATAGCTGTAGCTTTTAAGAGTACTAGTTTCATATCATGTGTGACCATCATCTCCATATGACTGAAGTGATACTCTCATCTTGACATCACATCCAATACACTACGATTCTCAGTAAACCCAATAGAGGCGTACACAGAACCTGTTAAAGCTCCAGACGACCAATATCAAAGTAAACTGATTGTCGCAAGTAATAGCGATGTAAGTCTCAAGTTAAAGATCACATACACCTACCTTGATTCGGATTCCTATAAACACATAGTCATACTACCAATGTGATTCCAATGGGGTCTATCCAGAGTGAAACTGTTCCAGGTCCAACGGCTAACAGAACCTCTTATTACACTTGCATAAGTATCCAATACCTAAATATATGAGAACTATGTCGTTAAGCTTCCATAACGCGCACAAGTGTAATACTAGTCTATTCCGCATTTTCGATGTCCAGTCTCGATAATACTATGACTAGGGATATTAATGATTAAACCGTTCATGGATTAATATTATCTCATATCTTATTAATCCGATTTAACCATATGGACTTTTATCATGATATATATCCAAGTAATCCAATTACAATAATGATAAAATAGCAATTTCCTTTTGTCACATAGTTAATTTGTACAAAAACACAATGTTCTTTAAAAATAGTGATGATATGTGTCATAATTGTCCAACATGTATAATACTACTTCTCGACCACTTTCCCTGTGCTACATTACACCACCCGGATAATGTGATGATCATGCTAAATCTAGAATGTCATAACTTGGAAATCTAGAAGGCATCTGTCCAACTAATCGTTTATCACTTGACTGGTAGACATATGTCATTATCCATCATTCTTAATATCTAATATATGCATTATACCTTGAGAAGTATTATCTTGTTCTTGTTTCATTAAGATCTTCGATGAGTATTCTTAACTACTTCATTTCTGGACCTCTAGTCATGCTTAACATACTTTGTCTCTAGGAAATCTCTTTCTAGATCTTTAGTTATGCTCAACAATCATTGACTTAATCAGATTCTTAGTAGCTGGTACCTTTGACTTTCACTAAAAATACTGACGTCTCTACGGTCAGGCTTTCTATTCTTCTTTTTTGGAATCGATAAGTTTACCTTAGTGATCCTTGTAATTATTTGCAATGCTTGTTCACGATACTCCTTTTGCTCCACTTGTCTAACTTGATTTTAATATTCTTTCCCATCACTTAGCTACTTAACTTCCTATATTCTCATGCCAAACTGCTTATGAGCTTCTCTCTTCAAGTTCCAATATTCTTACTTATCTATGGGGGCATAGGGCTTCTTAGCTTGCTAGTGTCGTCTACCGATGACGCTGGTATTCAAAATGTTGCTTATGGGTACTTTCCTAGTGGTCTTCTCCAATTGGCTAAAGATTCAAGCTTAAGTGCGTGCACCTCGGCACTCAAATTGTATTCCCTGATATGAACATTGATGCTGGCGATTTGGTTTTGGCTAAGGTTTATAGTCTTTTCGTACTTTGCTTCCATTGTCACTATAAATCTGTTTGCTATTCCTTCACACCAACTTGTTCTCTAATCCTGGTTACATACTAGGATACTCTCTCTTTATTGTTTTATCTAATAACTTCTCTTCTAGATCTCTCACTTGGAGTTGTTTCTTTTTCTATTTTGTTCCGGTACTGTATCTAAAGGTTTTATGTTTCGATCTTTTATCTTTATACTTCCATTTCTTCCTGGGAGTATCTTAAGGTAGCCCTCAAAGTCCATCTCTATTACTGTTATCTAACGGGGGTTGGGAGGGTGGGGATTGTCTTGGAGTCTTCCGATGGTGGTGTTCTCGCTAGTTATACATGCTGCAGTTGCTCATGTTGTTCATCTATAAGCTTATGACTCTATTGCTTACATTTCTGGTGTTGGCTTCCCACCAGGGTACTACTACTATGAATTCTATGAATTCCATGTTTCAACTCTACCACTAATAATCGTTTTCTAATTACCGATGATATCACCATTTATTGTGAACCTCCTTACGGTTCATGCTCTATCAAACTCCTACTATACTCCGTCTATTATTCTTTCTTACTAAGCTTTACTCTATTACTTGACTTCCTACTCATCTTAGTTCCTTGAACTCCTTATATATTTATTCCCTGGAAACTCCATCAACTTTGATTGCTTAAGGCATCTCCTATTAAGTCTTTGGTTCAGGTACTATTCTTTATCTAGTTTTTTCCTTCTCACTACCATGAGCCTCTTTATAAGTTATTCACTTTAATCCTAAGAGGCGTTCTCCTTGATTTCTTTGTACTTCTAAGTCTTTACTTCTTTAAGGGCTTTTTAGTTCAACTTATTACGGCTTCAAATTATTCTAGCTCATGCTGCTTGTCTACGTTTCATAGAACTCATCGATCTGGCTGTTCAGCCATCTCGCAATCCATCTAATCTGTCAATTGTTCTTCTTTATTGATCCTTCTCTTTACTAGGCTCTAAGTTGAGGAGTGAGAATATTCATTCCCTAAGGATCTCTAAATATGTATATCTGTTTTACACTTAAGCTCGGTGATGATCTGGTTAGGTGTTTGCATGCTTTACTAAAATCAAGGTTTCTGGAAGGAAGGGTCATCATTCATTCTACATGAGCCTAGTCGACTACTCCTTGTCTTGGGGTCCCGTAACTATTATCAATTTTCTACGCTACTACTTTCTCACTTTGTTAACTATGTACTTGAATGTACATAATTTCCTTGTTACTTTTCGCATCCCTCTTTATAACTTCCATATCTTGACTTTTGATTCTAAGTTGTACTACCAATGCTAGTGGTGACTGATACTTCTGGATACTTCGTAGATCTCCAACCTCTAGGGTCTATTCTTGTATACTTCACGGATTCTACTGACTTAGGCTGATTCAAAGGTTATACTGCATTTGGTCTATCTTGTGAACTTCTTCTAGTCTTGCAAGCCTCGCACTAACTTGCCTTGATCTTTAAGCTATACTGGGTTCTCTTCTTATATCATTGAAAACTTTCTTAATCCTGTTATGGGTAACCTGCCTTCAAAGGTCTTTCTATTTCTTAAGATGAACTCATGTTGGGTTTCTTACAGTCGTCTATATCTATACTGGTAGGAACTGCTTTATATCTCATCGGTTCTTTCATTATGTCTCGATGGGTTTCTATATCATTGTTCTGGTACTTTGTGTCCTGGTGGAGTCTGTTTCTCATGTAAGGTAGGTATAAGCTCGGTTCCATCAGGACAGCTTCATTGGTTGACATCGCGGAGGGGTGAGGATTTGGGTAGATTGGGGCCTTATCTAGTGGATTCCTTGGTTGAACTACTAATCGTTTTCCTGACGTCGTTTCTCTTATTTTCCTGTGGGTCCAGTTCTGGGAAACCTAGGATCTCTGCATCCTTATGGTATCTCACATCTATTAGAAGCCTCCACAACTAATCATGATTTCTTGATTCTTCTGCCTTATGGTTGTTCTTGGTTATTCGGGGAACTCCCTATCTATATTAATTGTTCGAGAGTTATTGGATCAACTTGGAAGAATTTCTGTGAAGAAAAGGAATCTTACTTAGAAAGAAAGGACTTTACTCAGGTCTACTCGGTATTTTACTCTTGTTCAGACTCGCTATATTCTTCTTTTCTATCCCAAGTTCTGGTGTCTTCCATATTATATCATCTTACACTTCTATCTCTTTACTGCCTCTGGTTACTTAGATCGTTTGTACCTTTTTTTTTCTTTCCTTATTTTTCTTTCTAGCTTTCTCTCCCCCTCTTCCTACTTTCCTAGGTGATTATCCCTAGAACTTTATTATTTCTTTCTGTTTCCTTACTTTTCTGTCTTCGGCTGCTTAAACCTCTACGCATATCTCTCATTCATTTCTTATAACTTATTTCCCACTCCATTGAGTACTTTTCTTAAAATCTTACTGTCTAGTTTCATAGCTTGTTTGTACTTATGGTAATAAGTCGGAATAACTTCAGGCAAATTCTCAACTTGGATCTAGAATATAGTTGTTCTCGCGAGGAATACTATTCGAATAGTCTGGGAAAGCTTACTAACCTGTCTATGGTTCTTGAGAACATACTCGATGATCAGATACTGGAGAGGTAGTGCCACGCATACAAGTATCTCGGACATACTATGTATACAAGACCCCAGTACTCTACCCACTGCAGTCATTGACTCCCTAGACCATGCTCTGATACCATATTTATAACATCCCCAATCTGGGAGATGCTACCGGCAGGGAATAGGCCATACTATTCCCCTGAGCCTCTAACATTTCAATTATAAATAATTTCTAATACTCTTTTCTTGATTAGATATTTCATGTGTGGATCTTTAGCCCAAGTTCAATAACTTGACAAAGAAACTCAACATCAGAAACTGAAAACTTAGTAATATACTTTTACAATGACTACCTCAAAATCAAAGACTAATACAAAACTTTTACTTGACTCTGACTGACTCTCAGTCTTTCTTGTTGGACAATTATGTCCCATAGCATCACTATTTTATAAAGGACATGGTGTTCTTATACAAAATTAACTATGTGACAAAGAAAATTGATATTTTATCATTTTAATTGGAATACTTAGATATATAAATGATAAAAGTCTATATGATTAGTACCGGATTTTAAGATATGAGACAGTATTAATCCACGAAAGGTTTAATCATTAAATATCCCTAGTCGTAGTATTATCGAGACTGGACATCGATAATGCGGAATAGGCTAGTATTACACTTGTGCGCGTTATTGAAGTTTAACGGCATAGTTCTCATATATTTCGATATTGGATACTCATGCAAGTGTAATAGGAGGTTCTGTTTGCCGATGGTACGGGAAAAGCTTCGCTCTGGATAGACCCCTCGGAATCCAATTGGTAGTATGATTCTGTGTCTATGGGAATCCTAATTAGGGTAGGTGTATTTGGTCTTAACCTGAGACTTGCATCGCTAATACTTGCGACAATCAGTATACTTTGGTTTTGATCGTCCGGGGCTTTGACAGGTTCTGTGTATGCCTCTGCCTCTTCTAGGTATACTGAGAATCGTAGTGTATTGGGTGTGATGTCAAGATGGAAGTATCACTTCAGTCATATGGATCACGCAGGGATACGAAACTGGTACTCTTAAGTACTGCAGTCATCGGGATAATATGACTAGGTCATGATTATCCGATTGTAGATACTAGTTGCCAGTGATCCGATTTACGCTTCGTACGGGGTAGACACAATTCCAGCCCCAGACCTAGCATGTGACATCTGATACTGGATCGTTATACGCAATACTTAGTAGACTATGCCTGATAAAAATTATATATTCCTTTAAATAATATTTCTGAAGAATTAGGTAGGCACGGTACTTTGCTAGAAGCCAACCATATCTTTTAAATTGGTATGAACGTGGTACCGGGTATGCACGTGTTTGGATAGTCCGATTACCGTATTTACTGCCAACATATCCAGGGATCTCTTGGGTCGCTTCCCAAAGATTCACCGATGAGATTTGACTCGAACAGAATTAATCTGGGATTAATTATGAGAGATAAAATTTATCTGGGATTAATTACGGCAAGAATTAATCTGGGATTAATTATCAGAGAAAGAATTAATCTGGGATTAAATTCGTCGAGAGGAGAGAACGCGATTAATTTGGAATTAATCAGTAAAATAAAATTAATAGTGAAATTGGATTTCTCTATTTAATTTATTTAATTGGGCTAAAATAATATATTAGATATATTAATTCAAATTGGATTTCAATGCGGAATTAAAATTGGATTTTAATTCGTGCGAACGAATTAATTTGGAATTAATTTGCGAGCGACTTTAATAATAATTTTGAAAGGCATAATTATTTAATTAAATTGGATTTAATTAAGTCGTAACGGTGAATTCGTTTAATTCGGAATTAAACGAACCCGGGTCCGAGCGAAGTTGCGTTTTGGATTGTCCGACTTAAATTTGGAATTTAAAATGGGGCCCACCAACTTACATCAATGTGTTTGACATTTGATGGAATTTGGTAATTGGTTGAGTAAAAGCTTCGATTGCTTTTTCTACACTCAAACCAAACCAACACACTTCATTATTTAATTTTTGAAATTAAACCATGAATAAATTTTGAAAGTTAACTTGTGTGTTAGATTTTTGAAATCAAAAATGCATTATTCATTCTCTCCTAAACACCTCTCAATTGACGAACACAATGGAGCTTGGAGGAGAAAATTTTCTTTCAAATTTTGTTCAAGCTAGCACTTAAAGGAGTGAATCAAGGTGATAGGGAAACTAACCCAAGTGTTGGAAACACTCAAGAAAGCTTGGAGCTTCCACCTACATCCATGGAAAGTTTTGAAACTCATCCGATCATTGTAAGTTTTTTCCGCAAACTTCTTGATGTATTCACACATAAATTATCTTAGTGATCTTGTGGCATGTGTAGGACACTAACAATGGTATCAGAGCGTCCTAAGTTTGATTTGAAAATCTATGGTTCATATACTTTAATTTGGGAATTTTGCTTGGAGTTTGAAATTGCCCAAATTGTTGCTGGATTATGTTTATATGATGTTGAATTGGATTTGTACATCTTTGGAATTGAGAAAAAATGATTAGATCAAAAATTCACAATCCCTTTGACATGGCCGAATATACCTTAGTGTGTGTTCATGGTGATTTTTTGAAAAATTAGCAATTGGATGTGTTGATGGCATGAATTATATGTTAAATGTTGATTTAATTAGATTGAATCAAATTGCATGATAAATACTTTGCCATTACCGTGAACCCTAAGCATGTTAGAATGAATTGTTTTGCTTCAATTTGTGTTGGACATGAATTGAATAGTGTTGAGCATGATTAATTGGATTAATTAGTATTTTGGAAACATTAGATTAGTTAATTAATTATGCTAATTGCACTTTAATTAAATTAATATGTAATTTGGAATAATGTGTTAATTTAATTTGTTGTAATCGGACTTAATGGGCTTGGTTGGGCCAATTTTGGTTTAGGACAATTGGATTGGATCCAATTGGGCCTAAAACCATTTCCATAAAGTCCAAATTTGACAATTGGGCCTTTAAACAATTTAATTGGGACTAATGGGCCTAAATTGATTTTTGGCAAAAAAGGGTGATTCCTTCTTGGGCCTTGGCATCTTGGATTGGATCCATAATTGCCAAAGCACATGCCTTAAGAATTAATTAAAAGCTCATTGGACTTTAATTAAATTGACCTTGGATGTTAATTGGGCCTTTGAGACCCATTTAGATTGGATTTAGAATCTAAGTCTAAAAGGCATTAAAATAAGTGTAATTATTTAATTTGGAATTAAATATGAATTAGTATTGGATACAATTTAAGTTGGATTTAAAATTGTAGTTCAATAAAATTCAAGAATACGTACTTTGAGTACTTATTCTTAAACGAGTTGGACTAGCGCAAATCAAATCTTTGTTTGAACATTGGATAGTCATTAATTCAAAGATTAATTAATTTGATTAGATTGATTGAATAACATGATTTGTGTGAAAACTTGGATGTATTGTATGAATAATGTATATCGGATGGATATTAGAAGGGTGAGGGCAATTTTGGAAATTGTTGTAATAAATTTAGAATTTATTAAATTGGACCTGCTTGTCCAGCCTATTTTCTCAATTCTCTTTGTATTTCTCTTCTCACCAATTCCCCTAAATGTAAATGAGGTTTCTTTAGAAGTATTATATAATTGGGTAGAAGTAAGAATAGTGCTAGCGGGAGAGAGGAAATTGAGAGATTTGTTCTAGGAACAAAGTTTGTTATATATCCATCTGCATATCATTATTAATTTATTTCGCGCCTTATTATGCTTTTAGAATTCATGCTTAAGGGTGTATGATGAGACCTAATCAAAGATAATAAATTTGTTGTCAATTTACGCGAAAAACCCTCATCAAATATTAAGTGTTTTTCATTCCATTGAGTGGTTATTTCTCAAGATCCAAGATTGGCATTGGTTTGTTGGCCAAAGTTATGATCAATGTCCATCGCGGATGTGTTTGAACCAAGAAAGCTTTATTCTATATTGCATATCTTGGGCGGTTGTGACTTGTTGGCCAAAGTCAAGGTCACCTCTAGTTCATCGACGTGGATTACGAAGCTTTCCCACTGTCAATGGGTCCCGCTTAACTGGAATCATGAAGTTTGTTGAGCCAAAGCCAAGGCTTAGTTGATTCAGAGGAAAATGTTATGAAATATATTGGATAGATTTACATATATTGGATATATGTTTCAGACTTGGAGGTCCACCTACTGCATCTAGGAATTGGATGAGATCCAATTGATCTTATAGATCTACCTAGTTAAGTTTCATACAGCTTGTTGGCCAAAGTCAAGGTTGTGTGCTATTTAACGGGATTCTAGCCCACTAGGAAACTAGGTTTCCCGAGAACTCCACAAAGGGTTAGAGGCTCACCGAAAAATAGTGGGAGGCAAGTATTAAATTTGCAATTCGTTTAAATACTTGCCAATACGCGCTCTTTTATTTATTTATCGTTGTTATAAATATATTAGTTGGACTAATATTTAATATTGCTTTCATTGAACAGTTAGACTGAACAACACACTACTTCATTTGTAGTTGGTTATATAGTTGGACTATAATAATCATTACATTTGAATGTAAACGATCATTTATAGTTGATTATACAGTTGGACTATAGTAATCATTGCATTTGATTGTACCCGAAATCATTGATTGGATAGTTGGGATAATTTTCCAGATTGGGAAATGAATCTCAGGATAGTCCTGAGAGCTAGGAAGTTACTCTATTGGATAGACTAACCTCTCGGGCCTGAGCCCGGAGTTGAGCAAATAGTAGAGCATGAGCTTAGGAAGACTCATCGTGATGATAACTTAGTGCTCAATCCGTCATGCTTGCCGCAATGACTCCTTAATTTTATTGTCAGAACAAAGGATTGGATCCTTATAGTATTATGTTGAAATTAAAGGATCTTCATAGATCTAACCTTAGATCTTAGAAGTACGAATTACAAAAGGAAGCTCTTTCGCTCGCGTATGTCAGAGGGTACATCGATCATGCACTAGGTGTTGCAGATGATTGCTGACATCGAACAGCTAAGTTAGCTGCGCATTACCTATGAGGTCGAGACTTCCATAGATTTGATCTTTTAGTCTCTACCCGATTGCTGGGGCGGGTTCATCATGAAACAAGAGAAAACTCTTGGATAGTTAATGGCTATGCTCAAGGAAGCAAAGTCAGAGCTTCCAAAAGGGCAAGAAGCGCAAGGCGCATCTTACTTCGACATCCCAGAAGACCAAGGCTTGGCCGAAGGCTTCTAGGAGTGTGAAGAAAATGGACAAAGGCAAAATCGTCATAGTCTTCTGGGAAGACAAAGGACATATCCCAAGGTGTCTGCCTAAAAAACGAGGTCACTGGAAGCGTGACTGATGTATGGACAAGGCAGACATGAAGGAAGTGAAGGCGGGCAAGGCTCTGACTTCAGATATGTTTGTTATAAACTTGTCCACTACTAGTTTTAGAATTGGATTTTGATATTGGATGTAGTACATATATATGTACTGATGTGCGAGATCTGCTGATTAACAGGAGACTAGCTTCAGATGAGATTGACCTGCGAGTCAGAAACGGGACGAGAGTCGCTGTTTTGGCTGTGGTAACCTAAGTTTTGGAACTGCCATTTGGGCATGTACTTAAATTAGGAAACTGTTATAATGTACCTAGTTTGACTAGAAACATTATCTCTATATCTAGTTTAACCCGTTGCGGGTATACCTTTATGTTCCATAACACCAGGTGTTTTGTTTATAAAGATGATATTGAGATATACACATTAGATGTGAGTAACAGTATTTATATTTTGAATATAAACAAATCTCAAACATATAACATGACAAACAAATTGCTCAAACTGAATTAATTAGATGAGACTTATTTGTGGCATTGTTGTCTGGGACACATTAACAAGACTCGTATATCCACACTTTCGAAGAGTGGATACTTGGACGGATTTGATCCTAACTCAAATGATGTCTGCGAATCTTGTTTATTAGGGAAAATGCTTAAAACGCCTTTTAGCAGTAAAGATGTACGTGCCTCCGAGCTGTTAGCCCTCGTTCATGGTGACGTAGTGGGCCCATATCTAGCCAGGCTAGAGGTGGATATGAATACTTCGTAACCTTTACAGATATTGCATCACGTTATGGTTATGTGTATCTTATGACACACAAATCAGAAACTTTTGAGAAATTTAAAAAGTTTTGACCCGCAGTAGAAAAACAAACTGAAAAAAGTATTAAAACATTACGGTCAGACCGTGGTGGAAAATACTTGAGCAATAAGTTTCTCTTTTACTCGAAAGAGTATAGTATTCTTTCACAATGGACTCCTCTTGGAACACCTCAATTGAGTGGTGTGTCCGTACGGAGAAACCGGACTTTGTTGGACATGGTTAGATTAATAATGAGTCACACTGAGCTATCAATTTCCTTCACGGGATACGCATTGAATAGTGCAACACTTATTTTGAATAAAGTTCCGTCAAAGTTTGTTGGACGGACTCCATATAAATATGGACAGGAAAGAACCGGGTTTCTCATTCCTGAAGATTTGGGAATGCTGGGCATATGTTTAGATGATACCAAACTGCAACCCAAATTGGATTAGCGCCTATTTGTAATTGGTTATCCTAGGGAAACCAAAAGATATTACCTCTACAACTCACAAGGGAACAAAGAAATTTGTTGCTCTCCATGCGATTTTCCTTGAAAGAGGAATACCTAAATGCAGTGGTAAGTGGGAAGAAGGTAGAACTCGATGAAAATCGGAGTAATACTGTTTCTGGCACCGATCTCTTAACGGAATACGAACGGTTCATCTGGGATGAATCTGTACCATAATCTTCTAATACACAAGAACCGCGTAGGTCAGAGAGAGTTAGGAAACAACCTAAGAGGTATGTGTTTCTGATCTCACCTCATGTAGATGTCAATCTTATGGAGGAAGACGAACGGACTACGTATGAGGAAACGATACAAGGTATCGACTCCGGTTTATGGCAAAGTGCCATGAAGTCTGAAATGGATTCCATGTATACCAACCAAGTTTGGACATTGGTTGATGTACCAGAAGGCATTGTGCCTATTGGTAGCAAATGAGTCTTCATGGTGAAGACATACAAGAAATATGGCAACATACAAATGTACAAAGCTAGGCTTGTAGCGAAAGGGTATCATCATCAACATGGTGTCGATTACGATGAAACATTTTACCTGTTGCCATGATTAAATCCATTCGGATAATGCTTGCTATTGCTGCATATTTCATAATGAAATATGGCAAATGGTTGTCAAAACTGTTTTCCTTAAGGGAAACCTTTTGAAGGATGTTTTATACAACAGCCTGACGATTTTGTCATACCAAAACATGCAAACAAGGTTTGCAAGTTAAATTCGATCCATTTATGGATTGGAGCAAGCATTGTGTTCTTGGAACCAACGTTTTGATGAGATCATAATGGTATATGGTTTCATTCAAAACGAAGATGATTTTTGTGTATATAAGAAGGTAAGTGGGAGCGCACTAACAATGATTGTCCTATTCGTTGATGATGTATTTCTTCTTAGCAATGACATTCCCATGTTAACAATCGGTAAAAGCTTAGCTTTCATTAAAATTCTCCATGGAATACTAGGGAGATGCAACCTTTATTCTAGGAATAAGAATCTACTGGGATAGATCTAAAAGTTGTTGGCACTCTCCGAGAACTCGTACTGTGACAAACATGTACATGACCTGGTGTCTCATATGCTTTGAGCATATGGAGTCATAATCAGGCCGATCCAGGTGATGGTCAGTAGATTGATGTTAAGAACATCCTTAAGTATCTTGGATGATAAGGATGCTTTCTTAATCTGTGGAGAATGAGAACTTGAGGTGATTGGGTTCACCGACGCAAGTTTCCTAACCGATAAAGACGACTGTAAGTCACAATCAGGGTACATAATTTTGTTTGAACAATGGAATAGTAAGTTAGAAATCTTCCAAGCAAGATACTGTTGCCGATTCAACAAAAGGGGATTATATTGCTTCAGCTGAGGCAGCATAAGAAATATTTTGGATCTATAAAATTCCTACTTAGATTAGGAAGTAGTTCTGTTAGCAGCTGAGCTGGGCTACAGCGCAGGCTAAATAATTACGGACTCATCAAAGATCCAAGTATGTACTTCGACGGTTTTATCTGATTCGTGAGATCATACATCGGGGCGATGTGATGATCGAATAAATCGCATCAGATGATAACCTAGTAAATCCACTGGCGAAAGCGATAACTCAGCATAAGCATGAGTGACCCGTACATAGTTCAGGTGTTAGACATTTGAGTGATTGGCTATAGGCCAAATGGGACATTGTTGGACAATTATGACCCATAGCATCACTATTTTGTAAAGGACATGGTGTTCTTGTACAAAATTAACTATGTGACAAAGGAAATTGCTCTTTTATCATTTTAATTGGATTAATTAGATATATAAATGATAAAAGTCCATATGATTAGTACCAGATTATAAGATATGAGACAATATTAATCCACGAAAGGTTTAATCATTAAATATCCCTAGTCGTAGTATTATCGAGACTGGACATCGATAATGCGGAATAGGCTAGTATTACACTTGTGCGCGTTATGGAAGCTTAACTGCCTAGTTCTCATATATTTGGGTATTCGATACTCATGCAAGTGTAATTGGAGGTTCTGTTTGCCGATGGTATGGGAACAGTTTCGCTCTGGATAGACCCCTCGGAATCCCATTGGTAGTATGACTATATGTGTCTATGGGAATCCTAATCAGGGTAGGTATATTTGGTCTTAACCTGAGACTTGCATCGTTAATACTTGCGACAATCAGTATACTTTGGTTTTGATCGTCCGGGGCTTTAACAGGTTCTGTGTACGCCTCTTCTAGGTATACTGAGAATCGTAGTGTATTTGGTGTGATGTCAAGATGGAAGTATCACTTCAGTCATATGGATCACGCAGGGATACGGAACTGGTACTCTTAAGTAATGTAGTCATCGGGATAATATGACTAGGTCATGATTATCCGATTATAGAGACTAGTTGTCAGTGATCCGATATATGCTTCGTACGGGGCAGACACAATTTCAGCCCCAGGCCTAGCATGTGACATCTGATACTGGATAATTATACGCAATACTTAGTATACTATGCCTGATAAAGATTATATATTCCTTTAAAGAATATTTCTGGAGAATTGGGTAGGCACGGTGTTTTGCTAGAAGCCAACCATGTCTTTTAAATTGGTAAGAACGTGGTGTCGGGTACGCACGTGTTCGGATAGTCTAATGACCGTATTTACTGCCAACATATCCAGGGATCTCTTGGATCGCTTCCCAAAGATTCACCGATGAGATTTGACTCGAACAGAATTAATCTAGGATTAATTATGAGAGATAAAATTTATATGGGATTAATTACGGCAAGAATTAATCTGGGATTAATTATCAGAGAAAGAATTAATCTGCGATTAAATTCGTCGAGAGGAGAGAACGCGATTAATTTGGAATTAATCGGTAAAATAAAATTAATAGTGAAATTGGATTTATCTATTTAATTTATTTAATTGGGCTAAAATAATATATTAGATATATTAATTGAAATTGGATTTCAATGCGGAATTAAAATTGGATTTTAATTCGTGCGAACGAATTAATTTGGAATTAATTTGCGAGCGACTTTAATAATACTTTTACAATGCATAATTATTTAATTAAATTGGATTTAATTAAGTCGCAACAGCGAATTCGTTTAATTAGGAATTAAACGAACCCGGGCCCGAGCGAAGTTGCGTTTTGGATTGTCCGACTTAAATTTAGAATTTAAAGTGGGGCCCACCAACTTACATCAATGTGTTTGACATTTGATGGAATTTGGTAATTGGTTGAGTAAACGCTTGGATTGCATTTTCTACACTCAAACCAAACCAACACACTTCATTATTTAATTTTTGAAATTAAACCATATATAAATTTGAAAGTTGACTTGTGTGTTAGATTTTTGAAATCAAAAATGCACTATTCATTCTCTCCCAAAAACCTCTCAATTGCCGAACACAATGGAGATTGGAGGAGAAAATTTTCTTTCAAATTTTGGTCAAGCTAGCACTTAAATGAGTGAATCAATGTGATAGGGAAACTCACCCAAGTGTTCGAAACACTCAAGAAATCTTGGAGCTTCCACCTACGTCCATGGAAATTTTTGAAACTCATCCGATCATTGTAAGTTTTTTCCGCAAACTTCTTGATGTATTCACACAAAAATCATCTTAGTGATCTTGTGGCATGTGTAGGTGTGGGAACACAAACTGGGCGACGCATGCTGTCCCGGGCTCGTGGCCCGGTTGTGAGTACGGAGTAGCCGGCGGGGGACTAAACCGGAGAATAATGGAGTCGCCACCCGGCGTGAACCGGGAAAATGAGATTTAAGGCCGCACTCACCCCTCGCAATGGAAGACCTCAAACCGTTGGGTTCGGAATGGTCCCTTACTTTTGTCACTTGTAATGAAAGGATTTGTGTAATAATTTAATCAAGCTTAAGTAACACTTATTTCCAAGAGTATCATGCTTCTAAATCCATATGCACAAAGATAAAACTTACACCTAAATTCATGTATTCACATCTAAGATTGCATGCTTGAAAGTACATCAAAGTAGCAATGAACATACAACTTCATTGGCTTATTGTTTTCATGGAAACACAAGCACACACTAACCACACAAGCACACATAAAGGCGAATCAAATAATGGCGAACATGTGATTTCATAGACATATCATAAACAAATAGCCATTACATGTCCATGCATAAATAAAAGAGTCAACTAAGTACATAATGCAAAAAGTTAAGGATGCAATTAGGCATTAAAGTAAGCATGCTATGACGTGGTGCAAAAGAAGATAACTAATATGGACACAAACACACATGTGACACTTTTCTAAGTGGTACGTGAAATTGTATCCCAATACAGACCGCATTACATTACCGTCCATTCGGAATCGGCTACGGAATTTATGTCTGGGTTTCCATCCGATATACTACAAGAAATAATACTCAAATGCTATCATAACATGGATATATGAATTATACTACGTTAGGCCAAGACTAAGGTAAATGATGCAACCAATGGAATAAACATGATTTTCATTACGATGCATACAAAGATAAGAATGACTATATGGGATTTCATATACCCGATTGAACACATCTTACATTCAACCGAATATACATCAACCGGCGCGGCAAAGCATCGTGGTAAAGGATTTTAACCCCTCAGAATAGGGGACCTTTAATCCAACTTACTAAGCCCATGCGCTCGATCACATAATGCATATGAAAAATAAAGACAATAATATCAAACTTAGTATGCCCGATTGAACATATCTTACATTCAACCGAACACACATCAACCGGCGCGGCAAAGCATCGTGGTAAAGGGTTTTAACCCCTCCAAATAGGGGACCTTTAATCCGACTTACTAAGCCCATGCGCTCAATCGCATCATGCATACAAAGAATAAAGACAATAATATCGAACTTAGTGTGCCCGATTGAACATATCTTACATTCAACCGAACACACATCAACCGGCGCGGCAAAGCATCGTGGTAAAGGGTTTTAACCCCTCCAAATAGGGGACCTTTAATCCGACTTACTAAGCCCATGCGCTCGATCGCATCATGCATAAACAAGTAACATGCGGAATTCAAATGACGAAAAATAAATAAATCAAAGCAACATAAAACAAAAGAAGGTGCCGTTTACTCAAACGGTACGTGGAGTTGTATCCCGAGTATAGATCATACTACCGTCCATTCGGAATCGGCTATGAAATTTATGTCCGGGTTTCCATCCGATATACCGCGAGAGTTGACACATCTTTCATTTTATCTCAATCCCACAACATACAATATTTCGTAATACATGCATATTTATCTACTCAATGGCCACAACATGCATTTTAACATAATATCATGCGAACAATACTCAATAAATAATAAAAATAAAACTGAAAACGAGTGTGAAAAATACCCTCAGGTCTAACCTTTTATGCCGACTTTCGAACTCGCGTTTCACGGCCGTCGGAAGGGCTATCACACCGCAACTTTTCTGGTTCACTGGTTTGTATTTTACCTCGCTGTTTCGCTACTCAAGCTACTATTTTGACCTCCATTTTGCTGCTGTTTCCTCGCGGTTTCGCTGTCGTATTGTTGCCGTATTTTGGTCACTGTTTTTGGTGTTTTAGGCTACTGTTTTGGGTGATTTTGGAGGGCTGTTCGGGGGCAGTTTTTGTCACTGTTTGGGCGGTTTATGGACTATTTTTTAGGTGGTTAGGGACTATATTTAGGGGTTAATTATCGGTCAGTTTGTTGTGCTTTTATGGTCTTCACGTGGAGGGTTGGCTCGTGGGATTTAAAGGCTGTTGTGATGTGTGGAGGGCTGTAGTTGGCGAGAGGCTATGTGTGATTTGTAGAGGCGTGACGGTGTGTAGGAAGCAGGCTGGCTGGTTGCTTTGTGCGTTTAAAGGCAGTGGATGTGGCAATCAATCGAGACAATTGGCGTGAGAGAGTATGGCTTGCGTAAGGGTGATTGGTGCGTGGTCTTGTGTGTTGTGAGAATTGGTGAATGACGTGTGGCAATGGGGCTTATTTATTTGTGTTTTGGACGACAATGCAAGGGTTATTTTCTTTGCCTTTGATGTGAATGAGCCATGTTAGAGAGGGATTGGAGAGAGGTCGTGAGTAGTTTAGAGTTTCTTTCTTTGGTTTATTTTTGTGTGTTGGTGCCGTGAGTGAGAGAGAGATTGGAGATGGGGTTGGCTTTGGTTTTGGGCTGTTTATATAGACAAGAGCTAGGGTTTATCCTTGTCTCACAAGGAAGGGATTTTGGCATTAAAGAGAGGATTTGATTTGGTGTTGGATAAGGAAATCAATGGATATGATTAGGGGACAAATTTTGGTGAATTTGGAAGGTTGAATATTTGATTGGTGTTAATTAGGCATTTAATTTGTTAGATTAGGAAGTCAATATTTTTAATTGGTTATGATTGATTTTAATTAGGCATAATATTTCTTTAAGTTGTGTAAGTATTTTAATTATTTTGGTAGGTAATTATTTAGATTTTATTTGTTTTATTTAATTACACATGTGTTAAATATATATTTAATTAATTTGGATGTGTCTTAAGTGGGCTTGGGCGTGTGGGCCAAGGCTTGGGCGTGTGGGCTTTGGTTGGTGGGTTTGGTTGGCTTTTGATGGTAGGCTTGGTATGTGTGTGGGCTAGATGTGGGGTTTTGTGCCAAGGTTAAGTGTTTGCGGTTTTTGTTTAGGCTAAAGGTGCTTAAACCGGAGGTCCACCAGCGAGCCCGAAGCTAAACAAGCGAGTCAAATTCGACAAAGTACTGATTTCCATCTTTTCCCTTCCGACGTCCGTTTCCCGCGGCTTCCGCGACTTAAAAGGTAATGCCTCCAAATGAGACTCATCATCGGGATTTATATGCAAAAATGCAGTGCCTACAGTAGGACACTAACATTTCTGACTTGAACTGATGGACTCCATACCCTAGTGACTACATCAGTATCCATCTTCCCGAGCTCGTCCTCCGAGAAAACCTACAAAACAAGGGAACTGGAAGTGATGGGGTTTGATCATTGTACGATCTAAGTGAGTGGACTAAAAACTAAAGTACTGATATAAAATATTTGTTTCTAAAACCAGAGTTCCAGAAATAACTTAACATGAAAACTCTTTATCCGAAAACTTCTTCTGAAATTTCTTTTAAAAAACTTATATTTCCAAAATCTAATTTTGAAAGTCATATTTTGTAAACTAGTATCTGAAGATATTTCTTGAAAACTCTTTCTGAAACATCTGTTTTCTGAAATCTGGTTTCTGAAGACTGTTTTCTGAAAATCTTATATCCGAAAACTGATATGTATCTGAAAAACTTGAAGTATGGGGGCATTACGTATCGTCGTCCCCCTATACGCCTAACTATAGCAAGAAGTGCAAATCTATGACTATGGGGCGTTACATATCGCTGTCCCCTAAAGCATGCCATAACTATCCCTGAAACTGGTGGTCTTAGGGCGTTAGGTATCGCCGTCCCCCAAGCCACTGAACTAGAATTGGGGGGTGCGGATCTATGCTACCCTCCAAGCTCTGAAACTAGGATCTAGGGGCATTTTTCATCCCTAGTCCTGGACTAGGATCTGGGGGCGTTACGTATCGTCGTCCCCCTAGTCCTCTACATGTGCACATGTTCTATGTCAGTCAATTCCATGCATGTACAAGTTACATACTGAGGTGGATTTTTCCCCTATGCCTCGAAAAATCATAAATCACAAGCTTTTAAAATTGATTTTCCAGCATTTCTTAAAATCATACTCTTTCATAAATAATTGTGATCAAACCGGCTAACGCCCTAAATGCGTAAAAATAAGTCTTATACGAAATTTACATAATGAAAATCAGCTTTAAAGGACAGTGTCCAACCACTGTTCGGAATCTGGCTGGAGCTATATCGCTTCGTCGAATGAAATTGCAACTCATGCAATGATCTATAAGCGATCACTTGATTAGACTAAAAACCATGAGATAATTTCTCGAACTAGGCTAAACTCCTATATTCAAGTATGTGATATCGTAGCTGGGCAGATCATACTTGTACAAAGATGTAATGTGTGCATACGAACTGATACGAGACCCTAAGGGTGGTCTATAATATGCTAGGGTGGAACTGGGGTGGTTTAAAATTATTTTGGGGAATTTTTATCCACGCGTCATGACGCAAGGCAATGCATATCGTGACGTGAATCGTCTAGAGGCGTGCCCAAACTTTTGCCGTGCGCGTCGTGATGCACGAGCCTTTCGCATCACGACGCGACTTACACCAAAAGTTTTTCTGGGAAATTTCTCAGATCGCATCGCGACGAAGAGGGGCCTGCATCGCGATGTAAGACCAAATTCTTGTCTTAACATGATGTTTTCCACTCAATCTTCCTAACACTTAAACCTTATCTTCTACACAAGCAATTAACTTCAACATATCTCCAAAATAAATTAATATTATTCTCAATGCCAAATCATAACCAACCTATCATATAACATCAATAAAACATCTTTAACTTTCTTAAATCTTAAAACCCCTAATTAAAACAATACCTCAATCTTGATTCCTACTGAATCATCGTCTATTTTCATACTTATTACCACTTAATCATCATCATACTCAAGCTCTTAACACACTATAATTATCAAATTATTAAAGCTCAAGTATTTCAACTTGGTAATAATTTTCTTACCTCTCTTTCTTAGATTTTCGTCATCTTTCAAGCCTTCAAAGAAGTCCATGTTCTTCCTTGCTTCATCTTCTTTCTTTCTTTCTTTTCTTCTTTCTTTTTTTTTTCTTTTTCTTCTCTTCTCTTCTTCTTCTTCCTCCTTTTCCTCATCTTCATTCTTACGTTTTCTTCATTCCTTTCTTCTTCTCATTTTTGTGAATTTGGTGAATAATATACCCTTTATATAGTATGAGTCATTTGATATTTGGAAGATTGGAGAAAAGTGTGGAATTTTGGAGAAATTTTGAGATTCTTTCATTTGGGTTCAAAATTATAATTCATCAGAATTTTTGACTTACATTTTGACCTATTTCTATCCCGAATTTAGAAATATGTTCAACGCGAAAGTCGTAAATCTCGATCTCAGCTTTCGGACGATATAAAATTCATAAATATCGGAGTTCATATGAAATTTTACGGCCCAAATACCATGAACTGTCCGAAGTGGAACATCGTAACGTCTAATATCGGATTCTCGAAGAATTTGTAAGGGTTTTATGGCGAAAATCAGGTAACGCAGCGGAAATGCGGAAAATCAAAATTTTTCGATTTCAAAATTTTTCTTGGATCAATTAAATAAACTTATTTATTTAATTATCCAATTATTAAATTCTGAAATTTTACACAATAAATCCAATTTCTTAGTAATTACCGAATTGCCCCACAAGTTTGCAAATTGATCATTTTAGTCCTAAAATTGACAAATATAAGTTTGGATGATTCTAAATCATTTCTAAAATGATTTCCAACATGTCCAACACATCAAAATCAGATTGCAACAAAATCCCCAAATTTCTTGCTAATTGCCGAACACACCCAAATTTTTTCAGTTTTTACAATTTGGTCCATTTTTGTTCAAAATACGTCAAGATCAAATCCAATTAACTCAAAAATTAATATGCATCATATACACACCATAATACATCACATATATGAAAATCCCCAAATTTAGCTAGGGTTAAGAACCCTAATTTTACAATTTCTTCAAATTTACAAATCTTACCAAATCAATTAAAGCCATCACTTTAATTTAATCTAAACCACACCAAACAAGTCTCACCATCATGAAAGAACTCAATAACAATTCTAGGTCATCAATGAGTGGCTTAGCAACTCTAGAATGGCAACTTGATTATCAAATAATCAAAAGTGAGCTTATGAAACCATTTCAAGCTTACTTTGAAACCATACATGCTTTCATCTTTCAGACAAGTTCTTAACCAATTAAAACACAAACTAAAAGTGTAGAGACAACATCCTAGCAACACATGTTGAAGCTAAGCATGATAGAAACATTTTCTTAGTTGAAAATTTTAAGAAATAACTTACAAAATCAAGGTATTTTCAAGTTTTTTCCTTTGTATCTTCAACTTTGCTCTCAAATCTTTTTGTTTTGTTTTTGGTAACTTGTTAAACCTAAACCTAATGAAAATGAAACAAAACAATATATACTCCCCAAATATGCCCTTGGCCGAAAATTGGGAACCATATACAAATATCTAGATATTTTTATTTCAATTAAAGTTAGCTTTATCAACTTGTATATTTGATCATTACACAATTTAATAATTTTTAACAAGTCAAATAAAGCAACTCAAGGCATCTCCAAAAATATCAAAACTTAGGATATTTATATTTTAATTACTTTAATTATTTAACAATTAAATAATTAAATATTATTTAAATATATGTATTATATTAACTTTAAATATCCAATACATATATATTTATGATATATGTCTAATATCACAATTTGACATTTAATTAATATGTATATAATAAAATCTTTCTTTAAATACAAATACACAATAATTAAGAAATGACCATTAGGTCCCTTTGCATGTATTACATTTAAACGACATATAAATAATCAGAATTATTCATAAAAGTTGCCCTAGTGCTCTACGAGTATATTTCACTAGTGAGACTCTCTAGATTCAGGCATATCCGTCACGAAATCCAATTTCGTGTCCATAATTTACCCACCCGTAAATTAAGATGACCACATATAAACTCGCTGAATCATACATGTCGAGGTCATGGCATATGTTTAATTCCTCTGTCACAGGTATCCGGATAGATCACAAAGATATAGATGTAAACGTCAAATCTCTATAGGGACAATCCCGTCGACGTCTCTATTAGCAATCTCTAAAAGAACACTTAGAACTTACTTCTAAAGTGTACCACGGGCCCATGGTTTTTATTTGATTTCTAATCAAATATGGACTACATATGCTCTGTACACAAAACTGACGGATCCTATCTCGACACACATAGGACACCTTGAGGATCTGTCCACACCCAACGAACAGGCGGAGGTCTGATTAGAATAGATCGGTGACTTGATTGCCATCTAAGTGTGGAAGATGTCTCATGTGCCCACAGTGGTATCTCAAGTCGAAGAATCACGAATGCTACTCAACCCTAGAAGATTCTTATTGAAGTTGGTGTACCATCCTTTAAGAATCTTTGGTGATTCGTTCAGTGTTTATCCGCTATAAACACCAACACGTCTATACGAGTCTCTCAGACTCATGGTTTATTGAGAAACCATTGGAATCATATATTCCAGTATACGACATGTACCGGTCTTAACGGTTTACTTTACTGACCAAGTAGTGTAAACCTTGACCAGGAACTATCTGAGATTGAAACATCATGATACAACTCAATGTCAGTTGCGACGCTTTTGCAACTGTATCATGGCTAATTATCTTAAGGTCTATTACGTCCTTACCATATAAGAAGATATATTAAATTATAGAAACTGCTCATTTTATTCATAATAAAACATTTACAAGAGTATTTACAAGGAAATACAACGGGGAATTGGTGCTCTGAGCACCAACCCCAACAAAATCTCCCATTTGTTCTAGTGCCAATATCGATTGTATCTAATACCCATCGACTCCACATGTTTATCAAAAAACTTCGGAGGTATAGCCTTTGTAAGCAGTTCTGCTACATTATCTTCACTCGGTACCTTGCACACTATAATATCCCCTCGCGACACAATCTCTCGAATGATGTGGTACTTGCGTTCCACATGCTTCGACTTCTGATGCGCCCTCGGTTCCTTTGCTTGTGCAATGGCTCCAGTATTATCACATTATAACGAATCGCATTCTCGATACTTGGGACCACTCCCAATTCTGTTATAAATTTCCTAATTCATACAGCTTCCTTTGCAGCTTCAGAAGCTACATGTATTTCGCCTCTGTGGTGGAATCTGTTGTTGACCCCTGTTTGGAACTCTTCCAGCAAACTGCACCTCCGTTAAGGGTAAAGACAAATCCAGATATAGACTTTCTATCATCGGGATCCGGTTGGAAGTCGGAATTCGTATACCCATTAACTTGCAGCTCATTTCCTCCATAAATAATCAACTTATCTTAGTACCTTTAAGATACTTCAGGATATGTTTAATGGCCATCCAATGGTCATTTCCTGGATTGGACTGATATCTACTGATAACGCTAACAGCGAAACTGATATCAAGCCTAGTACATAACATGGCATATATTATGCTACCCAAACACGAAGCATAAGGTTGTTTAGAAATTCTAACATTCTCATCTTCTCTTTGTGGACTCATCTTCTTTGAAAGATGAATCTCATGTCTGAACGGTATATTTGCTAGCTTACAGTTACCAAAATTGTACCGTTCTAAGATCTTATCTATGTACGTTGATTGGGATAACCCAATCAGCTTCCTCTCTCTATCTCTATAGAGTTTTATACCTAAAACAAGCTTCTCCCAGGTCCTTCATGGAGAAATTCTTACAAAGGTAAGTTTTGACGCCTTGCATCATCCCTATATCAATCCCAATGATTCGGATGTCGTCAACATTGATGACTAAAAATACCACCATGCCCCCACTGGCCTTCTCATACACACAGGATTCTTCCGAATTCTTGAGAAAATCAGACAATCTAATAATCTCGTCGAATGGAAGATTTCAACTTCGTGAAGCTTGTTTAAGTCCATAAATGGACTTCTTAAGCTTACATACCATACCCAAGTTCTCACTGGACGAAAAACCTTTCGGCTGTTCCATATAGATTTCTTCATCAAGAAATCCAATTAGAAAATTCATTTTGACATCCATTTGCCAAATCTCGTAGTCATGATACGCAGCTATAGAAAGCAAAATCCTAATAGACTTAAGCATTGCTACTGGCGAAAAAGTTTCATCGTAGTCGACGCCAGGTCATTGCGTGTAACCTTTTGCTACCAGTCGGGTCTTATAGGTTTCAACATTTCCATCAGGCCCACGCTTCCTCTTGTAAACCCATTTACAACCGATAGGAATAATTCATTCGGGAAGCGGAACCAAGTCCCAAACTTGATTCTCATGCATTGAGTCTAACTCGGATTTCATGGCACTTTTCCATTTCACGGAGTCGATGTCCAACATCAATTCTCTATAGGCAAAAATGATTAGTCTCTTCAACTAAGAGAACATCGAGACTCTTTTCTTGTATCAAATACAAGCGTTCAGGAGATCTAGATACCCTTTGTGACATACGAAGTGTGTGTGTTGAAGGTTTTTCATCTACTTGAATTTTAGGTTCCTCCGTTGGTTCGTTGTTTTCAGGTTAGACTTAATCAAGTTCAACATGTCTATGATTACCACCTTCTGACAAAAATTCTACCTCTAGAAATTTTACGAAGCGAGCTACGAACACATTTCGATGCTCGATATCATAGAACATATATCCCTTCGTATTCGAAGGATATCCAACAAACCTAAACTTTTTCCCTCGAGGCAAAAGCTTAATTTTCTGAGCCATCCTGACATAGGCAGAACAACCGTAAACTTTAATATAATTAAGATTTGGTCTCTTACCGGTCCATATCTCATATGGAGTCGTAGGAACAACTTTTGAAGGAATCTTTTTCAAAAGATGTGCAGTTTTTAAAAGAGAGAAGCCCCATAAGTAATAGGGTAAATCTGTAAAACTCAACATTGATCGGACCATATCCAATAAAGTCTGATTTCTCCCTCAGACACTCAATTGTGATGTGGAGTACCTGGAGGAGTATATTGAGCGAGAATCCTATTTTCCTTCATATAATCCATGAACTCACTACTCATATATTCGCCGCCTCGATCAGATCGAAGGCATTTAATATATTGATCAGTCCGTTTTCTACTTCATTACGGAACTCTTTGAACTTTTCAAAGGTTTTTATTTATGTCTATCAAATAGACATAACCGTACCGTGACAGATCATCGGTAAAGGTAACGAAGTATGAATAACCATTGTGAGCAGTCTGACTTAGTGGACCACATACATAAGAATGTACGAGTTCCAGTAAGTTAGTGGCGCGGTGTCCTACACCAGAAAATGGGGCTTTGGTCATCTTACCCTGAATACATGATTCACAAGTTGGATAGGGTTCAATGGTGAGATCTGGTATCAAACCATTCCTAACCAATTGGTTAAGGCATTTAACGCCTATATGACCTAGCCTCATATGCAAAAGTTCAGTATTATTAACTACAGGTAAATTACGTTTATTAATCCTAGTATTCAAGATATCTTTAGAAGTATGCAATGTGTAATGACCAGGCTCATTTGGACAACAAATGATCTGAATATTACGTTTATCATATAAATACAAAGAACATTTCATAATATTAACATGATAACATTCAGTATCTAAAACAAAAAGAGATATAATATTTGCTATACATCATGGTACAACGTAGCAATCATACAACAAAAGGCTCCCATTCGGTAAAGGGATCTCGCATAATCCCACTACAACTGCATCCAGAGAGTCTCCACTCCCAAAGCGCAACGGCATCTCTCCAGGCTTCAGTTTCTTACTTTCCTTCAGCACCTGCAACGAATTACAAATGTGAACATGACAAGCAGAATCCAAAATCCAGCTGGATGTAACAGCTTCACAAGCCAGTGAGATATCAATAGCTGGAAAAATAAATGTACATGATGTAGATGCTCTCTCCTTCCTTATCTGGGAAATGTAGTCAGGACAGTTCCATTTCCAGTGCCCGACTTTGCTGCAGTGATGGCATTTGTCTTCAAAAGCCCTCTTGGGCTTTGCTATCTTTCCTTGCGGTGGAAGACCGAAACCTTTCTTCTTCTTCACTTTCGTCTTCTTTCCATTGGCCAGGCCCTGAAGAAGCAGAGAGTGAAGTAGGTTTCAGAGGGCGAGTCGATACTCCCTTCCTTAGGTCCTCTTCCGCCGTGATCAGCATCCTATGCAGTTATGGTAGGAATAGATAATCCCATTCATGTTGAAATACATCACGAATTGGCGATATGAAGCTAGGAGCGAACCAAGAATGACATTCCTACCGAGAATGTCATTCAGAGGGAGATTATGTTGCCTCAGTTATTCGATCAAATCGATCAAGTGAAGAACATTCGAGCTCACAGCTTGCCCTCGTCCAGTCGCGCATGGAACAATTCCATCGCAACTTTATGAACAACAATTTGTTCTTTTTTCATATACGATTCTCTTAATCGCATCATCATATTATATGCATCTGTCATGCCGTAGTATTGTTTCTTGAGTCCCGGTGCCAGTGAACATAAGATGTATGATTTAACTTTCAAATCATCATCTTTCCAAGCTTGGAAAACTTGGAATTCTTTTGGTGTTGCGTCCTCAGACACAGCAAGGGGCAGCGGACCCTCGAGTACATATCCCAACTTTTCAGAATTAAGGACAATCCTTAAATCCAAATCCCAATCGGTGAAGTTCTCAGTGCCTTTCAGTTGGTTCGTATCCAACATACGTGCAAATGGATTAGTTGATTGTGCCGCCATCGCAAATATATCTTATAGATTATGAAAAACGGTTAGCAGAAATAAAGCAGTTTCATATAATATCGAAAGCATTAACTAGATCATGGATTTTTAATCTAAAAATGCCCCTCCCACTAAATTATGAAATACTGTAATCCCCAAAAAGAATACAAATATTTAATAATTAAATTAAATACAAATAGTGAAAGGTGGATCCCATGAATATATTTCAGCTCACAACTTTAGCACGTTCTCGCCTACGTATATTCATCACGTAGACAACTTATTGTCAATCACTCAATAGTGACTCATGGGTTTCCGGTCCTGGTTGTTTCTCGTTGTGACAGCTTTGGCACGTTCATAATGAGGCGTACCAAGGTTAAACCTCTCAATGATAAACTCAAGCTACTTGCGTAACCCTGACAACTTTGGCACGTTCAGGATTCCGCTTTCGCTTGAATTTATCTATTATCAAATATACATCCGGTATAAATAAATTTCTATCGGCTACACCCTCACTACTTTGGCACTTTCTCGGATGTAGTCATAGAAAAGATATCCATAAACTGTATTGAAAAGACGGACCATGTAACATGCATCAAATACATAATTAACATTAAACCTTATTAATTAGGAATTTTCCGCAAAAGATGCTTTTTTACTTTATTTAATCAAATTAAATAAACACATGCATGCATAAAGTAAAGATTAAATTAAACATTGAATTTAAAAGGCATAATCATATTAGGGTGTCCAGAATTAGACTCGCTCTGATAACATTTTGTAGGGTTTTATGTCGAAAATCCGGTAACGCAGCGGAAATGAGGAAAATCAAAATTTTTAGATTTCAAAATTTTTTTGGATCAATTAAATAAACTTATTTATTTAATTATCCAATTATTAAAATCTGAAATTTTACACAAGAAATCAAATTTCTTTGTAATTACCGAATTGCCCCACAAGTTTGCAAATTGATCATTTTAGTCCTAAAATTGTCAAATATAATTTTGGATGAATCTAAATCATTTCTAAAATGATTTCCAACATGTCCAACACATTAAAATCAGATTGCAACAAAATCCCCAAATTTCTTGCTAATTGCCGAACACACCCAAATTTTTCAGTTTTTGTAATTTGGTCCATTTTTGTTCAAAATATGTCAATATCAAATCCAATTAACTCAAAAATTAATATGCATCATATACACACCATAATACATCACATATATGAAAATCCCCAAATTTAGTTAGGGTTAAGAACCCTAATTTTACAATTTCTTCAAATTGACAAATCTTACCAAATCAATTAAATCCATCACTTTAATTTAATCTAAACCACACCAAACAAGTCTCACCATCATGAAAGAACTCAATAACAATTCTAGGTCATCAATGAGTGGCTTAGCAACTCTAGAATGGCAACTTGATTATCAAATAATCAAAAGTGAGCTTATGAACCCATTTCAAGCTTACTTTGAAACCATACATGCTTTCATCTTTCAGACAAGTTCTTAACCAATTAAAAAACAAACTAAAAGTGTAGAGACAACATCCTAGCAACACATGTTGAAGCTAAGCATGATAGAAACATTTTCTTAGTTGAAAAGTTTAAGAAATAACTTACAAAATCAAGGTATTTTCAAGTTTTTTCCTTTGTATCTTCAACTTTGCTCTCAACTCTTTTTGTTTTGTTTTTGGTAACTTGTTAAACCTAAACCTAATGAAAATGAATTAAAACAATATATACTCCCCAAATATGCCCTTGGCCGAAAATTGGGAACAATATACAAATATCTAGATATTTTTGTTTCAATTAAAGTTAGCTTTATCAACTTGTATATTTGATCATTACACAATTTAATGATTTTCAACAAGTCCAATAAAGCAACTCAAGGCATCTCCAAAAATATCAAAAATTAAGATATTTATATTTTTAATTATTTAACAATTAATAAATAAAATAATATTTAAATATAAATATATTAAATATATGTATTATATTTACTTCAAATATCCAAATACATATATATTTATGATATATGTCAAATATCACAATTTGACATTTAATTAACGTGTATTTAATAAAACCTTTCATTAAATACAAAGACACAATAATTAGGAAATGACCATTAGGTCCATTTGCATGTATTTTTTTCGTTTAACCTTTAAACGACTTATAAATAATCAGTATTATTCATAAAAGTTTCCCTAGTTCTCTACAAGTATATTTCACTAGTGAGACTATCTAGATTCAGGCATATCGGCACGAAATCCAATTTCGTGTCCATTATTTACCCACTCGTAAATTATGATGACCACGGATAAACTCGCTGAATCATACAAGTCGAGGTCATTCATATGTTTAATTCCTCTGTCACAGGTATCCGGATATAACCCAGAGATATAGATGTAAATGTCAAATCTCTATAGGGACAATCTCGTCGACGTCTCTATTAGCAATCTATAAAAGAACACTTAGGACATACTTCTAAAGCCCCATTGGCCCGTGGTTTTTATCTAATTGCTAATCAAATATGGACTACCTATGCTCTGTACATAGAACTGACGGATCCTATCTCGACACACAGAGGACACCCTGAGGATCTATCCATACCCAACGAATAGGCGGAGGTCTAATCTAAATAGATCGGTGACGTGACTGCCATTTAAGTGTGGAAGATGTCTCATGTGCCCACAGTTGTATCTCAAGTTGAAGAATCACAAATGTTATTCAACCCGAGAAGATTCTTATTGACGTTGGTGTATCATTCATTAAGAATCTTCAGTGAGTCATTCAATGTTTATTCGCTATAAACACCTACACGTCTATACGAGTCTCCAAGACTCATGGTTCATTGAAAAACCATTGGAATCATATATTCCTGTATACGTCATGTACCGGTCTCAACGGGTTTACTTTACTGACCAAGTAGTGTAAACCTTGACCAGGAACTGTCTGAGAATGACAACGTCACGATACAACTCAATGTCAGTTGCGACGCTTTTGCAACTGTATCATGACTAATCATCTTAAGGTCTATTATGTCTTTACCATATAAGAAGATATATTATATTATAGAAACTGCTCATTTTATTAAAAAATAAAACGTTTACAAGAGTATTTACAAGGAAATACAACTGGAAATTGGCACTCTGAGCACCAACCCCAACAGAATTTACTAATAGTCATCTCACGAGGGTACATGTTTCCAATCATAATTTATATTATGGGACACTCGTCTCACAGTGTATCAGTAGTCAGAATCCCGGTCGTTACAGTAGATTTCCTTACAGGATAGGAATATACCTCGGGTGGAGGTGGAGGTAGCCATAATTTGAACTTAAACTTAATGAATTCAGAGTTCTTAATTAACATATGATATAGTTAATTGGGTTACTTTGGTGTTTGCATTTGACCATCGGAAGAGACGTTTGCATAACTTCGTGTTCCAGGTTAATAAACCGATATATTGCACAAACATGAGATAATCACTTCATCTTTAAAATATTGGAAGGATTCACAACCCTAGATAGCTTTATAATATTGATTTTCCTTTAATTTACTTTCGCACTGTTTTATTTACTTGTTTAGATAAACATCACCATCCAACCAATAATCAATCAATTAGATACTCGTAGACATTTAACTTCAATAAATTAATAGCTTGGGTATTAATTCCTCGTGGGATCGATACATTTTATACTACTTGAGCAATACATACGCTTGCGTTACGTGTGTGTTTATCACCGATCATGTTTTTGGCGCCGTTTCCGAGAACTTATTTATCTTTTACTATTAATTTTGGGGTTAGATATTTTACTTGTGTCGAATTTATTTTTACTTATTATTTTTGTTTTCTTGTGTTTCAGGTTCTCAGACCCTACATGAGAAGGAGTTGAAGCTTTGAAATTCGTCTGCTTGACCCCGAAATTGAAAGAACAATCAGACAGTTGAGAAGGGAAAGGCGAGAATATTAAGAAGCACTGATTAACATGAACAATCAAGAACCTGAACCTTTGGAGGTTGCATCACCAATTCCCATTCGAGACAGAACTATTTCAGTGGTTGACGGCTTCATATCATGTATCGTACTTCCTCTCTTACCAGGAAATGCATGTGACATCAAAACATGCATTCAGATGATACAGCAATCAGTTCAGTTTAGAGAAAATGCAATTGAAGATCCTAATGCCAACATCAACAAATTCCTGGAAGTTTGCGACACATTCAATTACAACCGAGTGGCAGAAGAAGCAATGAGACTGCGTGTGTTCCCATATTCTTTTAAAGACAGAGCTAAGGCTTGGCTACATTCACTATAAGCAGGTTTCATCACAACTTGGAACACTCTTGCCACCAAATTCCATGCAAAATATTTTCCCCCAGCCAGAATAGTAATGTTGAGGAATGACATCACATCTTTTGTGCAACATGACTCAGAATCTCTCTACGAAGCTTGGGAAAGGTACAAGGAATTTCTTCGAAAATGTACTCACCATGAGATTGCAAAGTGGCTACAATTCCAAACCTTCCACAATGGACTTTCTGGACTAATGAGAACCACAATAGATGCTGCTGCTGGACGAGCATTAATGGAAAAAGGAGAAGATCAAGCTTGTGACTTAATTGAAGAAATGGCCAACAATAATTCCTTGTGGCCAACAGAAAGGAGCATCAACAATAGCAGGAATCCATGAAATATTAGCCAACAAAGCAATGAATGCCAAGCTGGATCAGATAGGCAAATTCATCGAAACTCTTAGCATGCAGGTGACCGTGCGTAATCACACACGTATAACGCAAGCGCACGTATCGTTCAAGTAGTATAAAAATATCGATCCCACGAGGACTTAATTCCTACTTTTATTATTAATTATTGATACTATTTATTTACAAGTATCTAATTAAGGGAGAAGAGAATGATTGTTTTTGGTTGGTTGAATGTGGAATTCCTTAAATAAAAGAAAAAAGTAAGAAAAATAAATAAAAGACACAAAGATCTAGAGTTGTGATTCCACACAATATTATCCTAAAGATGAATTGATTCTCTTATATATGTGTAATAAGTCAGTTTGCTAACCTGGAACACGAAGTTATGCAAAAGCCTCTGTCGATGGTCAGACGCAAATACCCAAATAACCCAATTAATCATATGTCAATGTTAATCAAGTTACCTGAATTCATTAATTTCAAGTTCCACAAGTGGCTACCCCCGCCCGACAGGTATATGTCTATCCTGTAAGGAAATCTATTAAAGGGTTATCTATCCTCAAGGAAGATCGTGGGCTATTGAATCTAAGGCTGAAACCTAAAATCCCTTCGTCAAGTTCATTTTAAGTTTACCGAATCAATCTTATTAATGGCCAATTAACAAGAAGCATTAAGCTTAAGACTCAATAAACAAACTAAAGAATTACCAATAAAACGAAAATCAATTATTAAGTGTGTGGATATTGTGTTTCATCACTTCCCTAGAATAAAAATAAAATGATAGGGGTTGGGGGATCCACCTTTACTATTTCTAATTTAAAAATCTCCCTTACTATAATATAGAATTTATCAGTGATATTACCAACCAGCCAATTAGACGGTATCCTTATTAAGTCTGATTTTAATTAAGTCTGACCGACCATAAAGGCGGTATCATTATTTGTCCATAAACCAGCCATATAGGCGGTAATCATCTGTCACATAAAGACCGGCCATATAGGCGGTATCACATTATGTAAAATAAATAAAACTAGCCATTAAGGCAGAATAACCTTTTATGTTAAATTATAATTTCCATATTATAATTAAGAGAGATTAATCTAAACTAAAATAATAAAAGCTTCACCCTTCCCACATCGGAAAATTAACTACAAAACATAAAAGTAAATAAAAGAAAATAAACTACTCCTATTACTGAAAATAAAAATACATAAATTAAATACTGAAAATAAATACAAACAAGATGCAATCCTTAAATTCCTTACAAAAACCTAATGAAAGCATGAGAATTACTAATGAAATGGCTTGGTATTTATAGGAAAATCTAAAGGCTTCCACCAATTTCTCCACCAAACACTCAAAAAATCCTCCACCAAACATGCCACAAAAAAATTGTGTCATTTTCCATTTTTTTTTATTTTTATAATGACTTTAGTAATTACACAAAACACATTGGATTATTCGTTAATTTCGGTCTTGACAACTTCGGAATTCGAAAATATTTAAAATTTCAAAATTGTAGATCTTTGCGTCTTCTTTAATCTGCAACCTGAATCAGCTCAATCGGATATCGGATGAAAATGTTATGTCCAAAATACCAAACTTGCACAGAACTGGAATTTGGGACTGCACTTCGTGACACGTACAGTAAATTTTCGTTTTTGACATTTTTTCCTCCGGATTTCATCGTTTTAGCCCCGAGTTGATTCCATTAATCTCAATATTATTTTTATCTGTAGAATAAATAAAAACACATCAAAACGTTCATAAAACTCGAGAAACTATACAAAATATTAGGTTAAATGAGTGGGAAATAGTGATATAATTACCACTCATCACACCCCCAAACCTAACATTTTGCTAGTCCTCGAGCAAAACATTAAAATAAAATAACATAAACATCTTTAAAATAAAATTAAGCTAAGCCACTTTCGTAGGGATCACGGTTGCATTTAGCATATGCAACAAGCCTTTAAACCCCTAGGTGTCCCTAGTAGACGAGTTATAGTCTCGTGAAGGTTTACAACAACGATACCCACAAACATTTCATAAAAGTAAAAAAGATAGTAAAACTAATGCACACAAAAGCAAAAAGACAAGAGAATACAGAAGTTAGTGACTAAACAGGTGAACCTTCTAATTCAAGTTAGTAGATGTTTTCTTTCTTTCTAAATTACCGAATAGGTAAATTCTCCGATTATTTTTACCATTCTTCATATACACAACCAATAAAATATTAATCAACTCATTTTACCCACAATAGTCACAAGTGCAGTTGAGAAGAGAGTAATATTTTTGTCCTAAAGTTTTATCAGAATTCACACCTTTTGTAGTAATGGAATAATTTTTCTGATTTTTTCTTTGATTTTTGATTTTTTTTTTCTTTTTTTTCTTTTTTTTTTGATTTTTTTTATTTATATACAACATCTTCCGTCTATGTAGCGAGCTTTGGGCCAGTGGCTCCCAAACCAGTTGGTTTTAGGGCACTAGGTGTTAAGACACCCCTACGGACTTAATTACTCAAACTTGAGATATATATATATTTTACAACATCTTCGATCCATGTAGCGAGCTTTGGGCCAGTGACTCCCAAACCAGTTGGTTTTAGGACACTAGGTGTTTAACACCCCTACGGACTTAATAACTCGGATCTTAAACTAGAGCACTGAATATTACAAACTTTTCAATTAAACTAGAGCACTGAATATTACAAACTTTTCAATTACAGCCAATGTCCGTATGTTACCATGCATGTTGATAATACCTGCCAACTGAGCATATGAAGATTCATTTTAGTCAGTTTTATGGAGAATTCACAAATTAAATAATTCAAAAGGAAATAAACAAAAATTAAATGGTTTCGAAAATAGGTTTGAGATACGTATCAAGAGTGGAAACTCATTACACAGCTATCTCTCACCAATTTCACCTGATTAATCAAGTTAAAAACAAAAACACAAAATATTTTTTTAATTTTTGTAAAATTTTTCAAATTTTTTTTTGAATTTTTCGAAAAATTTTAGACTAAAAATAAGATACTATTAATTATTCCCCTCCCCCAAACCTAAATGAGACATTGTCTCCAATGTCTGAAAAAGTAGAAGAAGAGTTTAGAAGATAATACCTGGTTAGCTGAAATTCTACGAAAAATTACCGATTAAGATCTATGTCCAATTTACGCTTTTTTCCATGATCGCTATCTGACCAGTTTAACTTGAAAGAATGGGGTCGATTTTTTGTTCAAATGCTAGGATTTGGTCAATTAATTCTTCGGCCTTTGTTGCAGTCAGGAAAATATCTTGTACTGATTTTGTGACGAACTCATGTCTTTTGGCTTCCGCAAGAAATACAAACTGAAAATCGAAAAAAATGATCAATGTTAAGTAATCCAATGGGCTTCCGATGAATGTTCAAGTACGCCCATGATGCCACCGTGAATATCTCTTCAAATGTTCTGAGCCCACCTGGTAAAACAATAAAAGGATCAGTAGTTTTGACCATTTCAAGGAGTTATTCAGACATACCCGAGACAATGCGTTCATCTCGTTTGTTTTTCCGATTATGTGTTCGTCCGCCAAAGTTTTTGGAATGATTCCCAGAATGTGACTGCCACCCTCCTGAACTGCTTTTGAAATGCTTCCCATCAATCCAAGATTTCCACCGCCATATAATAGGTGCATATTTCGTTCTGCTATAACTCTCCCCAATTCATTTGCACCCTCAACGAACTCTGGTTTATTGCTAGAGTTAGATCCACAGAACACACAGATTTTAATGACTCGCTGTTGTGAAGTTGCTTCCATTTTCTCTCTCTTATTTGGATGTTTATTTAAATGTGTAGAAGAGAAGAATGACGAGCTGAATTTATAGATCCTGAAAAGGGTGAGTAAAAATAGCACTAGTACCTGTCAAATGACAATGAATGTTAAAATAAATCATGAAAGTCAAAAAGTATAGATATTATCGGCGAAAATAAAAGAAAATAACAAAAGAAAAGTAAATCAAAGCAATTATTAAGGCAACGGAATTGTGTACGCAATACCCCACTCGTTTGGTATATAAATCCATTAGGATGCGTCTCAAGAATCCATTCCTTACTCAGCCATCACTAATGAATTAAATCTCATCTTTGTGATTGTCAAACACCATTCCTCCTTAAATGCTCCGTTTGTGGCTTTCCCTGAAAAACTAACACAAAAAATTGAAAACTCTACAACATGTATACACAAAATATGAAAATAAAAATTTCAACAAATTGCATGGGTTGCCTCCCTGCTAGCGCTAAATTTTTCGTCTTCAGCCAGACGTGACTGAAATCCATCTGTCAAGGAGGTTTCAGTGTGGTTTTGGATGTTCGATTAAAGACATTCTTATGTGCGTTGCTTTTGAAGGGTCTCTTCCAACGGCAAGGTGGCAAAAAGAATTTTGTCACATTCAGTGCTTGTGACACCTTCTTAAAATTTATCGCTCCAGTAGTTCCTGAAAAGAAAGAAAGAAAATCAGGAAGTCTCGTATGGTGCTTGACTTTGAATGAAAGTTCCATTATGTCAAGCTTCTGGGCGATATCTCTGATCTGTACTCCCCAAAACAGTGATGTTTCTCGTGAAATAACTGGATCTTCAATATGGTAAGTCATTTGCTCCTCCATTTATACATCTTCCTCCACATTTTCTTCACAAATGTATTTTAGGATTTCCGCATTCAGCTCTTCATCTGTCATTTGTGAAATACATGCTCCATAAGTTTCAACCTGAGAATGTAAAGATGTGTCTGACTTTAGGTCTTCATCTTTTGTAGTTAATGTGACTAGGTAGATCTTCTTCAAACATTTGTGCAATGAATGCTTCAAAATCATTAACCGGAGGATGTAAAGATGTGTCTGTCTCTAAGCTTTTATCATCTGTAATTGGTATGAATGGTTCAGGTAGCTCTTCTTTAAACATCATTGCAATGCATACTCCAAGATCTTCATTGTGAGGATACAGAGTTTCATCCTCAATTTTGTTGGTACAAACAGCTTTTCTTCTTCATCTTTGTCAGAATCCGAATAATAAAAATCAAACAGAGACTTTGCTGGTTTGGGCTCCTGAACTGATACCTCTGGTTCTTGATACTGCCCAACCTCTTCCTCTGTTAAAGTGTCACCGTGAAATGCTTGGTACTCGAAGGCTTCGTCAGTTTCATCTGAAAATGTTTCTTGAGGTATGTAGCTCTGGTTTTCTGTTAATTGTCTCGTTTGATCTGTTAGTCTCTGAATGGATGTTGATTGTCTCTGAATACTTTCGAGTTGATTCTGGAATGTTTCAAGCATTGTATCCAATTTCATCTTGTTCTTGAATCAATCTTTGAGCATGTCAACCATCTGATCTTCCTCTGATGGTTATGGTTCTTGATGAAAATCGTAGGTAGATGGTGGATAAGATGGAAGATGTGGTTCTGTGAAATATGTTGGCTCTTCATACCTTGATTGATTCTGATAATTCTGCCACTCTGAAAATATATATGCATTGATCGCTCGGGTAATTACCATCACATATCACACATCTCCTCATTGCGTTCAGATGAGCAAATGTAGTATTTTTTGTTTTGACATCCAGTGATAATTAGGCTGGACAACAGGCCTCAGAAAACCGGACTGTTGCTCCCTAATTTGGGGTGTATCTTTTTCTAGTAAAGCTCGTAATCTTTCTATCTCCCAATAAAGATCCATTTCAACCACCTGAAAAATAAAAGAAAATAATAATTACAGATAAAAAATAAAGAAAATTAGATACAACTAAATTAGATAGCTTCAAAATTAATAACTCAAGAAAAATAAGTCCCTGGCAACGGCGCCAAAAACTTGACCGGTGCGTAATCACACGCGTATAACGCAAGCGCACGTATCGTTCAAGTAGTATAAAAATATCAATCCCACGAGGACTTAATTCATAATGTTGTTATTAATTATTGATACTATTTATTTACAAGTATCTAATTAAGGGAGAAGAGAATGATTTACTTTTGGTTGGTTGAATGTGGAATTCCTTAAATAAAATAAATAAAATAAAATACTAAGAAAAATAAATAAAAGACACAAAGATCTAGAGGTTGTGATTCCACACAATATTATCCTAAAGATGAATTGATTCTCTTATATATGTGTAATAAGTCAGTTTGCTAATCTGGAAAACGAAGATATGCAAAAGCCTCTATCGATGGTCAGATGCAAATACCAAATAACCAAATTAATCATATGTCTATTAACCAGTTACCTGAATTCATTAAGTTCAAGTTCCAAAAGTGGCTACCCCCGCCCGACAGGTATATGTCTATCCTATAAGGAAATCTATATAGAGGGTTATTTGTCCTCAAGGAAGATCGTGGGCTATTGAATCTAAGGCTGAAACCTAAAATCCCTTCGTCAAGTTCATTTTAAGTTTACCAAATCAATCTTATTAATGGCCAATTAACAAGAAGCATTAAGTTTAAGACTCAATAAAAAACTAAAGAATTACCAATAAAAAGAAAATCAATTATTAAGTGTGTGGATATTGTGTTTCATCACTTCCCTAGAATAAAAATAAAATGATGGGGGTTGGGGGATCCACCTTTACTATTTCTAATTTAAAAATCTCCTTACTATAATATATAATTTATCAGTGATATTACAAACCAGCCATGTAGGCGGTATCCTCATTAAGTCAGATTTTAATTATGTCCGATCGACCATAAAGGCTGTATCATTATTTGTCCATAAACCAGCCATATAGGCGGTAATCATCTGTCATATAAAGACTGGCCATATAGGCGGTATCACATTATATCAAATAAATAAAACCAGTCATTAAGGCGGTATAACCTTTTATGTTAAATTATAATTTCCATATTATAATTAAGGGAGATTAATCTAAACTAAAATAATAAAAGCTTCACCCTTCCCCCAACGGAAAATTAACTACAAAACATAAAAGAAAATAAAAGAAAATAAACTACTCCTATTACTGAAAATAAAAATGCATAAATTAAATACTGAAAATAAATACAAACAAGATGCAATCTTTAAATTCCTTACAAAAACCTAAGGAAAGCATGAGAATTACAAATGAAATGGCTTGGTATTTATAGGAAAATCTAAAGGCTTCCACCAATTTCTCCACCAATTGCTCCACCAAACACTCCACAAAATCCTCCACCTAACATGCCACAAGCCACTCCACAAAACACTCCACCAAACATGCAAGAATGTTTTATGGAAGTTTGACAATTGTGAATTGTCATTTTCCATTTTTATTTTTTGATAATGACTTTAGTAATTACACAAAACACATGGATTATTCGTTAATTTCGGTCTTGAAACTTCGGAATTCGAAAATATTTAAAATTGAAAAGTTGTAGATCTTTGCGTCTTCCTTAATCTGCAACTTAAATCAGCTCAATCGGATATCAGATGAAAAACGTTATGGCCAAAATACAAAACTTGTGCAAAATTAGAATTTAGGACTGCATTTCGTGACGCGTACAGTAAATTATTATTTTTGACCTTTTTTTCTCTGTATTTCATCGTTTTAGCCCCGAGTTGATTCCATTAAGTCCCAATATTATTTTATCTTCAGAATAAACAAAAACACATCAAAACATTCATAAAACTCGAGAAACTATACAAAATATTAGGTTAAATGAGTGGGAAATAGTGATAAAATTACCACTCATCGGCAGGGTAAGGATGGATCCACAAGTTCACCATATGGAGGAGCACCAGAGGCAGAATCTTACAACCAACATGATGAGATGATGAATTATGTCAGCAATTTCAACAGACAGGGAAACAATTCATATTCCAATACCTACAACCCAAGTTGGAGGAATCATCCCAACGCTGCAGGGAAAGGGAAAAACCCATCATGAGGATTCCAACAGCAGAATAAAAGCCAGGATTATGAGAAGAAGAGCCGGGAATAGAAGATGTGATTGCCAGATGAAAAAGCAAGAAGCCAAATATGATGTTATGTTTCAAGCCCAAGCAGCATTGAATCAAAGCCAATCTGTTTCTATAAAAGCTCTGGAAAATCAATTGGGACAACTGGCCAATGCTTAGAGTTACAGATCGCAAGGTACCCTTCCTATTAGCATATCAGGCCTGGGACTTAATTGAAGAAATGGCCAACAACAATTTTTTTGTAACAAACATAAAGGAGCATGATTCAACGAATAGCATGGATCTACGAATTTGGAGCCAACACAACAATGAATACCAAGCTGGATCAGATATACAAATTCATGGAAACTCTTAGCATGAAAGTTTGATGCTGGATCCATAAGTTCACCATATGGAGGAGCACCAAAGATAAACCAACATTATGAGACAATGAATTATGTCAACAATTTCAACAGACAGGGGAACAATCTGTATTCCAACACCTACAACCCAGGGTGGAGAAATCATCCCAATTTCACATGGAGCAACACTTCAAGGCAAAGGAACAACCCACCACTAGGATTCCAACAGCAAAACAAAGGCCAGAAGTATGAAAAAGAACCAGGAATAACAAAAGTGATGGCTCACTTGAAAAAGCTAGAAGCAAAATATGACTCTCAAGCAGCATCATATGATGCCATGTTTCAATCACAAGCAGCATTAATTCAAAGCCAAACAGCATCTTTGAAAACGCTGGAGAATCAAATGGGACAACTGGCCAATGCTCAGAGTTACAGAGCGCAAGGTAACCTTCCTAACAACACATAACCTAATCCAGTAAATCGAGGGAATGAGCAATGTCAAGCCATCACTTTGAAAAGCGGCACTGGAATCAACAAAGATGTTGGAATCAAGCATCCACTAAGAAATTCTAAAAGAAAGCAGCGAAGCAGAACCACAGATGGAGGAAAAAGAGGAAAAAGAAAATGATCGAGAAAGATTCACTCCACCTCCACATTTTCCACAACAACTCCAGAAACATAAACTAGACAAGCAGTTTGCTCGATTCCTGGAGATCTTCAAAAAGTTGCATATCAACATTCCATTTGCAGAAGCATTGGAACAAATGCCCAGCTATGTCAAATTCATGAAAGATTTTCTGTCACGAAAGTGAAGATTGGGAGATTACGAGACGGTAGCATTGATAGAAGAATACAGCGCCATCATTCAGAGGAAGCTTCCCCCAAAGTTGAAAGATCCTGGCAGTTTCACCATCCATTGCACCATAGGAGAACATTACTTCGGTAAGGCTTTGTGTGATTTAGGTGCTACTATTAACTTGATGCATTTGTCTATTTACATGAAACTATAGATTGGAGAAGCAAAGCGCACCTCAGTCACTCTGCAACTTGCTGACAGATCACTCACATTTCCGAGAGGTGTAGTGGAAGATGTATTGGTCAAAAGTCGACAAATTCATTTTCCCAGTAGATTTCATTGTCCTTGACATAGAGGAAGACAAAGATTGTACCCATCATCCTCGGGAGAAAATTCTTGGCTACAGGTGGAACCGTTATTGATGTACAAAAAAGTGAATTAACCATAAGAGTGAAGGACCAAGAAGTAACATTCAATGTTTTCAAAGCAATGAAATTCCCAAGTGACGAAAAGGAGAAGGAATGTTTCAGATTGATGTAATAGATAGTATCATCCAGAACATTCATGCAATGCAACTTTCCACTGATAAACTTGAAGATTGCATCACCAACATGACTAACATTGAATTAGATGATGAGATTCTAGAATGTATCAACTATCTTGATGGAGCAACTCGCTACAGATCAACACCACAGGTGGAAAGTTTGGAACTACTGAAAAAAGAGCGAATCAAGCCCTCGATTGAAGAACCACCACAGTTGGAACTAAAGCCGCTTCCGAGCCATCTCAGGTATGCATACTTAGAAAAAATTTCTAATTTACCTGTGATTATTTCTTCGTCGCTAACATGGATACATGAAGATACGTTGATGAGAGTGCTACGCGAGCACAAAAGAGCTATTCACTGGACTATAGCATTCATTCAAGGCATTAGTCCATCATTTGTCATGCAAAAAATTCTGATGAACGACGAGCACAAAGCCATAGTGGAGCATCAAATGAGACTAAATCCAATCATGAAAGAAGTAGTCGTAAAGAAATAAATCATCAAATGATTGGACGCATGCATCATCTACCCCATCTTCGACAGCACTTGGGTGAGTCTTATGTAAAGTACCCTAGAAAGGGGGAATGATTGTAGTCACCAATGAAAAGAACGAGCTGATTCCAACAAGCACAGTGACTGGATGGAGAGTATGCATGGACTTTAGGAAGCTGAACAAAGCAACAAAGAAAGATCATTTCCCGTTACCATTCATTGACCAGATGCTAGACAGACTGGCAGGACATGAATTCTATTATTTTCTAGATGGATACTCAGGGTACAATCAGATTGCCATCGCCCCAGAAGATTAGGAGAAAACCAATTTTACATGCCCGTTTGGTACTTTTTCTTTCCGCATGATTTCATTTGGACTTTGTAATGCTCCTGCCACATTTCAACGTTGCATGATGGCCATCTTTTCAGACATGCTGGAACAAAGCATGGAGGTTTTCATGGATGATTTTTCTGTATTTGGAGACTCTTTCGACCACTGCTTGTAAAATCTGGAAAAAGTCTTACAAAGATGTGAAGATACCAACCTGGTACTCAACTAGGAGAAATACCACTTCATGGTGCAGAAAGGCATTGTCTTGTGACATCGGATCTCACATAATGGAATCGAGGTAGACAAAGCAAAGATCGAGACGATAGAAAAATTACCTCTACCATCATTCGTCAAAGGGATTCGAAGTTTTCTCAGACATGCAGGATTTTACAGGAGATTTATCAAAGACTTCTCCAAGATTGCTAATCCTATGTGTAATTTGCTGGAGAAAGATGTGTCTTTCAACTTCATCAAAGAATGCCACCATGCTTTTGAGATCTTGAAATAGAAGCTGGTTTCTGCCCCCGTAGTGGTAGCACCAGACTGGACGCTTCCATTTGAAGTGATGTGCGATGCTAGTGATTTTGTTGTAGGTGTAGTTTTAGGACAACGCAAAGGAAAACCTTTCAACAGCATTTACTACTCTAGTAAAACTTTGAATGAAGCACAACTCAGCTACACAACAACTGAAAAGGAATTGCTCACAGTTGTGTTTATTTTTGATAAATTCCACTATATTTGTTGGGTCTCAAAGTGATGGTCTACATAGATCATTCAGCAATCAAATACCTGATTGTGAAGAAAGATGCCAAGCCCAAACTGATCCGTTGGGTGCTTATACTGTAAGAATTTGACGTGGAGATCCGAGACAGGAAAGGGATAGAAATCAAGTGGCAGATCACTTATCGAGGCTTTAAAATGGAGGAACAAGACAGCTGGCAATGAACTGACAATCAAAGAAACCTTTCCAGATGAACAGTTTGTTTTCCATCAAGCAGCGCAGGAAGTCTTATGGCATGCTAGCTATGTAAACTACATAGTATTGGGGAAATGGCCGTTGGAATAGACACAACAACAACGGAAGAAATTCTTCAAAGAAGTCAAACATTGTGTCTAGGATGAGCCGTACCTATTCAAACATTGTGCTGATCAATTATTATTGCATTATGTTACCAGAGGAGGAGCGTCAATAGTGTCCTGCAGCATTGTCATTCATCACCATACGACGGACACTTCAGCGGAGATAAAACCGCAACCAAAGTCCTACAATCAGGTTTGTTCTGGCCAACCATGTTTAAAGATGCTTACTTTTTTGTTCTTCAATATGACAGGTGCCAGAGAACGGGAAATATTTCGAGGAGAAATGAAGGACCTCTTCAAAGCATTTTGGAAGTGGAGATATTTGATGTATGTGGGATTGATTTTATGGGACCCTTTGTTCCATCATTTGGAAATATGTACATTCTATTTGTAGTAGACTACGTCTCCAAATGGTTGAAGCAACTACACTGCCATCAAATGACTTTAAAGTGGTGTTAAATTTCCTTAAAAAGAATATTTTCACTCGCTTCGGAACACCTCGGGCAATTATCAGTGATGGTGGTACACACTTCTATAACAGATACTTCAATGCACTCCTATCTAAATACATAGTTACTCATAAAGTTTCCACTGCTTACCATCTACAGTCAAATGGGCAGGTTGAAGTTCAAACAGAGAGATCAAAAG
>SKCR01051461.1:0-104379 GCA_019454045.1 Zanthoxylum bungeanum | reverse complement strand
TAGATTTTCTCTATCGCATGAATTTATATGGTGTTTGATTATATTTTATTTTTATTTAATTAACAACTCTTTATCAAATGGTATCTCTATGTTGTCCCCTCTACTGAATCGAATATTACGTCAATCATATAATAAATCAATAATATTTTATCAGATATGTTAAAATAATAAAATTAATTAAATAAATGATACTTTTATTTAATATAATATTATATATTATATAATTTTTAACAAACATACATCGACTTTCAATCCATAACTGTTGGTGTTTACAAAATATCCATAAACTTCTCCTTTAACTACTATAGCTTTTATTCCACATCATTTACATTAAAACACATTCTACAAAAATAAGATCTTTAACATTGAAATATATCGACACTAAAGGTCATTAGCGTCGGATATTTTCGACGCTAAATTTCGACGTCAAACTGCTGCTGCTGTTTCATAAACTCTATATATTCAACCGTGCACTCAACACACACACATAGCATACTATAACCACAATCATACGACCACACATCCATACAACATCATCGACATTATAAATAACATCATCAAGACAAAAATCAATCATCCATTTTATATACATGTTTCGACCAAAGCAACCAAAATGGAATAACAATTGCGGTCCACATGTTATAAGAGTTGTGCATATTCCCAAACGGGTTAAAACCATCGGAGGCGAGGCCTAACCTGACATTACGGGGGTCATCGACGAAACAATGGTACATATCATCAAATTCATTCCACTCGGTTCCATCCGCAGGATTTCTAAGTATTCCCTTCGCACTGATCCTCTTTTCGTGATGCCGCCTTATGTCAGTCTCTGTGTGTCGTGACATGAACAACCTCTTCAACCTGTGCGTTAATGAGAAATATCGTAATATCTTCTGAGGCACTTTCTTCCCAAGACCATGGACTTTATATCGACTTCACCATAGATCGGATAATATTCAAGTGATTCATACTCGGCATGAAATAATACACAGTCATTCATACCTCATTCCCAGATCACGCAATATTTTCTTTACCTCGTAATATGACTTAGGCAATTCGCTGTCAACCAGTAACATTTGGCCAAGTAAGTCTAGCATCGTATCAATACTTTTGTTGGTCATTTTGTTCATCACTTTAATGTGCAATAGTTTCATAACGAAATTCAAGATCGACATCCTAACACCTTCAAATGATATTTTTTGTGCCTCCTCAAGTAGTTGACTAAAATTTTTTTTGATCATTTTCATCTACCACTAGTACGTCACCGCCAACACTATGACCGACTTGTGGACCTTGTAAATCGCGTAAAATATCAATTATCTCATCATTTGCAGGTTGATTATAACTATTACTCATTTCACCGGAATCAATAAACCGTGATTGAGAATTATACTGATCACCATGATAAATCCACGTACAGTAAGTTGGTGATATTCCCGGCATGTATAAATGATTCTCAACTTCATCTAACTGTTTCCTTTTCCTATTCAAACAATTTGTATATGGACATCGAACATGATCTTCTGCATCAATGTGTTGCTTTACTGATTCCATGAACTCATAAACTCTATTACGGTATTCAATACTCAATCTATCCACTGAACTCATCCAATTCCAATCTATTTCAGCCAAATATCTACATATCAAAATATAATTATTAGACATTATATTAAACTCATCAACATGACCGATTCATTAATTAATTATTTAATAATAAAGATAGAAAAATATAATTATTAGACATTATTTTTATTTTTATAATTATTAGATATTATAAATAATTCTATATTTATTTTTATATAATAAAATTATAATTATTAGACAATATTTTTAAACTCATCAACATCACCAATTAATTAATTAATTAATTAATTAAGCATACATGTAATTAATTAATTAATAACAAAACAAACTAATATTACTCACATATATGTATCATAATCAACTAACAACAAATTAACTAACTAACACAATGTATATAATAAAGATAATTATAAAAAATTAAAACCCTAATTTTTGAGAAAGATTAAACTTAAATTAATTAAGTGAGAGTGATTCAAATATAAGGAAAAATAAAGAGAGATGGGATAAAAATTACCTTATGAAAAATTAGAGTTTTGTTTAAAATTTGTAAGAAAATTGTGAGTGAAATTTATAGAGGAGAGAAAGAGCAAATGGGGAAGAAGTGTTGCTGCCTCTGGTATTTTAATAACCTTTTAGCGTCAAATTTGACTTATTCGATGCTAAATGTTAAGCTTTTAGCGTCAAATTAATTTTCGAAGCTAAAGGTAACAAGATTGTCGGTAGTAGTTGTCAGAAACCTTTAGCTTTGATAACATTTACGACGCTAAAGATAAGACTTTTAGCGTCGATATTTGCATTTGATGCCAAAGGTTAAACTTTTAGCGTCGAATATAAAGTTTGACGTTAAAGGTAAAGGGGTTGTCGGTGATGTTCTCAGAAATCTTTAGCATCGAAAGTAATATTGAAGCTAAAAATACGTCATTTAGTGTCGATTTTATAATTCGATGCTAAAAGTTTAATCTTTTGCATCGAAGTCGAACAAATTTTACGACGCTAAGAGTTTAACATTTTGCATCGAATTATGGAATCGACGCTAAATGATTTATTAGCATCGAAAAAAGATTCGACGCTAAAGATCTGGACGCTAAAAGTCCATTTTCTTGTAGTGACATTATCAACAAGGAAAAAAATAAGTTATCAAAATAAATTATCAAATGGAAAAAAATATGTTATCTGATACATTTATGCTCTCATCATTTCAATAATTGCTAATGATGTGTCTCTAATTTTAACGAGTCTAGTTATAATTTCTTTTATGTTGATCCTCGATCTTATAAGGTGATTCACTTGTACACTCTATAGCCAAACTCAAGATAGATGATACATATAGCTCTTTTACAACAAAATGTTTGTCTTCTCTACTACTTTGTAGATTTGTGTCTTCAACATTTGTGACTAAATAGATAAGAAGTCATCAAACCATTGTCTTATGGCGAGTGTTTGTATCTGTTTTATTCACTCTTTTCATCCAACAATACATTGCTAGGTTTTATGTCACAGCGGATCACATCATTTGAATCACCATCGTGATGATACTCCAAAACTAATACAACATCAATTATTATGATCAATATCTGGAAAATATCTAAATTAAAATTGTTGGAATACAAAGAATCCTCCATGTTCCTGCACTACAAAAATTATGTCCTTAAGCGTTGAAAATAATCGATGCTAAAAGTCAAAAGTTTGACGAAAACGGAACTTAGTGTCGAATTAATTAGACGTAAAAATTGAACGCCCAAATATGGACGAGAATGATATTTAGCGTCAAATTAAAGAGATTCGACGCTAAAAACTGTCAATTTGCGTCCAATTTATTTCGACGCTAAATAAAAGTTCCCGACGCTATAGTTCATGTATTGCGACGAAATAATTCGACGCTAAAAAGTAGACTTTTAGCGTCGAAACTAAACGACGCTAAAGTAAATTAAAAAATAATATTTGTATACTTACAGCGGCGATTTTGTAACTTTTAGCGTCGAAATATTCGACGCCAAAACCACATTTAGCGTCGAATAATTCGACGACAATAGTTTACAAATGTGTTTTTTTTTTAAATATTAATTTACATAATTTTGCTCTAAAATAATTATTTTAATATTTTAAAAATTTTAATTATTTGAAAAAAAATTCCTGATTAATAACACAATTAGGAAATATTCTAATAATTATTTTATTATTATAATGAAAATTTATTTAAAAAATACATATTATATTAAAACTATTTGTTCAAAATGTTTATACAAATGGATATAAAATTTATTGTTACTGTGATGGGGATGCGCTCGAGTCCAATGCGAGTCCAATGTACCCTGACCGAGTGAGGCCTCCAACATCTCCCGGAAAGCCCGTAGCTGCTGGTCGAACTGCTCCAACTTCTTCTCGTGCGTACAGATGACGTGGTGGATAGCTGGTTTTCGGTGGTGGCTAGCCGTCTTGGGTGGTGGCTAACTGGTCTCGAAGACATGAGTCATTGTCCGAATAAACAGTAGTGCGTACAGATGACGTCGGCTTCTTATGAGTGTCAAGGCCAACGTTGTAAGCTGTCTGGTTCTTGAAAACCAATTACGACAACTGCTCATCTGGTATCGGGTCGGACCCTGTCTCCTGAGTTTGATGTTGGAGTTCCATCATTTCGTTTTGTTTAAAAAAATAAGTTAATGTTAGAATTTGAAAAAAAAAAATTAACATATATAATAATAATTATTTTATTTTAAAAACTTAAACTTACATAGCAGCGTTCAGCTTATTCATTTATCCATTTGTTCTTCTCATTGTAATGCGTCACTTGGAAAAAATCTGGAAATGATTGCACCTCACATGTGCTACTCTGCTAAAAATAGAAAATACATTTAGTATTATTCCACATTAGTAAAAATATTGAACTGTTAAATTTCACGTTAGGATATATTTACCTCAGAATATTCGGCACGATGTTGGATAAATGGCGTCGAACCTCCACGGTGGTTAAAACGCAAGTGACTTCGATTTTTCGCATTTGCGTGACATTTATCCTGCATTTAACAACACTGTAAATATCGAAAACAAAGAGAATTATAAATTTCCGTTTATTTTAAAATTTATCTCGTGTTTATTGCTAGACCAAAGCTCACACAAGAATGTCCAGTCTTGCTCCTCTATAAAATCAGGCTTATGTTATGGAGCATCTGAAGGTCCATGTGTAGGGGTTTTTTAGGGGGTGAATCCGGTAACGTAGCGGAAGCGGTGGAAAAGTGTATTTTCCGATTTCAAAATTTTTTCTCGGATTAATTAAATAAACATATTTATTTAATATTCCAATAATCAAATTATGAAATAAAATTCAATAAATCATATTTAAGTGAATTTACCAAATTACCCTTACTTTGGTATTTTGTCCATTTTAGTCCGAAATTGATCTAATCAATTTTGAATGATTCTAAATCATTTCCAAGATGAACTTAGAATGTTCAAAACATCAAAACACCATAAGCAACAAAAATCCCAAATTTTGACTCCAAAGCCGTGAGTCTCACAAGGGGGCATTTTGTGCCTTTTGTCATTTCATGCTTCAAAACACATCTAAATGTAATCCAATCAACATGAAACTTTATATGCATCATACACACACACAAATACACAACATATATGAAAAGCCCCAAATTTGGAATTGGTCATGAACCCTAATTTTTCAATTTCCACAAATTGGACAAAATAGACCAAACATATTAAATCAATTACTTCAATCATCATTTTTCCATCCAATCCAATTCTCAACACAATGAAACAACTCAAGATGAAATCTAGGTAATCTAAGAGTGGGTCAACAACTCTAGATTAGCAACATGGTTTCCAAAAACCTTAAAAGAAAGTTTACAACTACAATAGTCACAACCTTCCTTCACCATACATGCTCAACACTTCAATCAAACTTCCATCAACAAAAACACAAAGAAATAAAGAAAGAAATAATCTAAGAACATCACATGTTGAAGCCTAGAACCTAAGGAACATTTTCCTCTCTAATAGCAAGTTTGAAAAACTTACTAAAATTCCAAGCTTTCTTTAATCTTTCTTTCTTTCTCAAGCTTTCTTTAAGTTTCTTCAATGGAGTTTTCTTTTGTAAAGTGTATTAGGTTAAGTGTAAAGTGAAATGAAAATCAATATATACTTGTAACATTTAAGCCTTGGCCGAAAATCACCTTGGCAAATACAAGTCATGCAATTTCAATTTCATTTCAAATTTATTTAGTCAACTTGCATAAATATCTAAATACAACTTTATTAGATATTTAATTAAGTCAACAAAGGCAACTAATATCATTTACTTTAAATATCCTAATGTAAGATATTATATTTTAATTAATTCAATCATTTAACAATTAAATAATTAATTAATTAATCAAATACAAATATATTAAATATATGTATAATATTTACATTAAATATTAAAAACATATATTCATTTAGGATATAAGTCAAATAACTCATTTTGACTATTAATTAATGTGTATTTAAATTAATCAAGTATTAAATGTAAATACACAATAATTAGGCAAATGACTATCTAGTCCTTTTAGCACGTATCTTGCGTTTAACCTTTAAACGACTTTATAAATAATCAATATTATTATTAATGTTGCTCTAGTGCTCTACGAGTATGTTTCATTATTGAGACTCTCTAGATTCCGGTATATCCGTCACGAAATCTAATTTCGTGTCCATAATCTATCCACCCGTAGATTATGACGATCACAGATAATCTCGCTGAACCATACAGGTCGAGGTCATGGAAAATGTATAATTCCTCCGTCACAGGTATCCGGATAAATCCCAGAGATATAGATGTAAACGTCAAATCTCTATCGGGATTATCCAGTCGACTATTATATTAGCAATCTCAAAAGAATGTTTAGAACTAGCTTCTAAACTTTACCACGGGCCCATGGTTTTATCTGATTGCTAATCATATGGACTACCTATGCTCTGGTACACAGAACTGACGGATCCTATCTTGATACACATAGGACACCCTGAGGATCTGTCTACACCCAACGAACAGGAGGAGGTCTGATCTTAATAGATCGGTGACGTGACTGCCATCTAAGTGTAGAAGATGTCTCATATGCCCACAATAGCATCTGAAGTCTAAGAATCACAAGTGCTACTCAACCCGAGAAGATTCTTATTGACGCTGGTGTACCATCTATTAAGAATCTTCGGTGAGTCGTTCAGTGTTTATCCGCTATAAACACCTACACGTCTATACTAGTCTCCAAGACTTATGGTTCATTGAGAAACCATTGGAATCATATATTCCAGTATACGACATGTACCGGTCTCAACGGGTTTACTATACTGACCAAGTAGTGTAAACCTTGACCAGGAACTGTCTGAGAATGACAACGTCATGATACTACTCAATGTCCGTTGCGACGCTTTTGCAACAGTACCATGACTAATCATTCTAAGGTCATTACGTCTTTACCATTTAATAAGTAGATTATATTATAGAAACTGCATATATTATTCATAATAATAATGTTTTACAGAAGTATTCAAAAGAAATACAACCGGGAATTGGCGCTCTGAGCACCAACCCCAACAAAATCTCCCACTTGCTCTAGTGCCAATATCGATTGTATCTAATACCCATCGACTCCACGTGTTTATCAAACAACTTCGGAGGTATGGCCTTCGTCAGCGGGTCTGCTACATTATCTTCACTCGGTACCTTACACACGACAATATCCCCTCGCGACACGATATCTCGAATGATATGGTACTTGCGTTCCACATGCTTCGACTTCTGATGCGCCCTCGGTTCCTTTGCTTGCGCAATGGCTCCAGTATTATCACAGTATAACGGAATCGCATTCTCGATACTTGGGACAACTCCCAATTCTGTGATAAAGTTCTTTATCCACACAGCCTCTTTTGCAGCTTCAGAAGCTGCAATATATTCCGCCTCAGTGGTGGAATCTGCTGTCGATCCCTGTTTGGAACTCTTCCAACAAACTGTACCTCCGTTAAGGGTAAAGACAAATCCAGATGTAGACTTTCTATCATCGGGATCCGATTGGAAATCGGAGTCTGTATACCCATTAACCTGCAGTTCGTTTCCTCCATATATAATCAACTTATCCTTAGTACCTTTAAGATACTTTAGGATATGTTTGATGGCCATCCAATGGTCATTACCTGGATTGGACTGATATCGACTAGTTACGCTAACAGCGAAACTGATATCAGGCCTCGTACATAACATGGCATACATTATGGTACCCAAACACGAAGCATAAGGTTGGTTAGACATTCTAACCTTCTCATCTTCTGTTTGTGGACACATCTTCTTAGAAAGATGAATCCATGTCTGAACGGTATGTTTGTTGTCTTACAGTTACCAAAACTATACCGTTCCAAGATCTTATCTATGTACGTTGATTGGGATAACCCAATCAGCCTCATTTGTCTATCTCTATAGAGTTTTATCCCTAAAACATAGGAAGCTTCTCCCAGGTCCTTCATGGAGAAATTCTTATAGAGGTACGCTTTGACGCTTTGTAACATACCTAAATCATTCCCAATGATTAGGATGTCATCAATATATAGGACTAAAAATACGACCATGCTCCCACTAGCCTTCTGATACATACAGGATTCTTCCGAATTCTTGAGAAAACTAGACGATCTAATAATCTCGTCGAATCGAAGATTCCAACTTCGTGAAGCTTGTTTAAGTCCATAAATGGACTTTTTAAGCTTACATACCATGCCCGAGTTTTCGCTGGACGCAAAACCTTCCAGCTGTTCCATATAGATTTCTTCATCAAGAAATCCATTTAGAAAAGCCGTTTTGACATCCATTTGCCAAATCTCGTAATCATGATACGCAGCTATAGAAAGCAAAATCCGAATAGACTTAAGCATTACAACTGGTGAAAAAGTTTCATCGTAGTCGACGCCAGGTCGCTGCGTGTAACCTTTTGCTACCAGTCGGGCCTTGTAAGTTTCAACCTTACCATCAGGCCCGCGCTTCCTCTTGTAAACCCATTTACAACCGATAGGAACAATTCCTTCGGGAAGCGGAATCAAGTCCCAAACTTGATTTTCATGCATTGAGTCTATCTCGGATTTCATGGCACTTTGCCATTTCACGGAGTCGATGTCCAACATCGATTCTCTATAGGTGAAAGGATCTGTCTCTTCAACTAAGAGAACATCCAGACTCTTTTCTTGTATCAAATACAAGCGTTCAGGAGGTCTAGATACCCTTTCTGACCTATGGAGCGTGTGTGTTGAAGGTCATTCATCTACTTGAACTTCATGTTCCTCCGTTGGTTCGTTGTTTTCAGGTTGGACTTCATCAAGCTCAACCTGTCTATGATTACCACCTTCTGACAAAAATTCTACTTCTAGAAATTTTGCGAAGCGAGCTACGAACACATTTCGATGCTCGGTATCATAGAACAAATATCCCCTCGTGTTCGAAGGATATCCAACAAACCTAAACTTTTGCCCTCGAGGCGAAAGCTTATCTTGCCGAGTCACCCTAACATAGGCAGGACAACCCCAAACCTTAATATAATTAAGATTTGGTCTCCTACCGAACCATATCTGATACGGAGTCGTAGGAACAGATTTTGAAGGAATCTTATTCAAAAGATGTGCGGCTGTTAAGAGAGAGTAACCCCATAAGTAATACGGCAAATCTGTGAAACTCAACATCGATTGGACCATATCCAATAAAGTCTGATTTCTCCTTTCAGAAACAACATTGTACTGTGGTGTACCTGGAGGAGTATATTGAGCGAGAATCCCATTCTCCTTCATATAATCCATGAACTCACCACTCATATATTCGCCGCCTCGATCTGATCGAAGGCATTTAATATATTTACCAGTTTGTTTTTGTACTTCATTTCGAAACTCTTTGAACTTTTCAAAGGTTTCCGATTTATGTCGCATCAAATACACATAACCATACCGTGACAAATCATCGGTAAAGGTAACGAAGTACGAATAACCACTGTGAGCAGTTTGACTTAGTGGACCACATACATCAGAATGTACGAGTTCCAGTAAGTTAGTGGCGCGGTGTCCAACACTAGAAAATGGGGCTTTGGTCATCTTACCCTGAATACATGATTCACAAGTTGGATAGGATTCAATGGTAAGATCTGATATCAAACCATTCCTAACAAATTGGGTAAGGCGTTTAACGCCAATGTGACCAAGTCTCATATGCCAAAGTTCAGTATTATTAATTACAGGTAAACTACGTTTATTAACTCTAGTATTTAATATATCTTTTGAAGTTTGCAATGTATAATGACCATGCTGGTTTGGACAACAAAGGATCTGAATATTATTTTTATCATATAAATACAAAGAACTATTCTTAATATTAATACAAAAGCCTTCTGTATCCAATACAAAAAGTGATATAATATTTACGACACATCCCGATACAAAATGACAGTCATATAACAAAAGTGTCCCATTCGGCAATGAGATCTCGTATACTCCCACTGCAACTGCATCCAAATAGTCTCCACTTCTGAATCGCAACTGCACCTCTCCAGGCTTCAGTTTCGTACTTTCCTTCAGCACCTGCAACGAATTGCAAATATGAATGGGACAAGCAGAATCTAAAATCCAGTTGGATGTAACGGCTTCACAAGCTAAAGATAAATCAATAACTGGAAAAATAAAAGTACCTGATGTAGAAGCTCTGTCTCTCCTCAGCTGGGCAATGTAATCAGGACAGTTCCTCTTCCAGTGCCCGACTTTGCCGCAGTGGTGGCATTTGTCTTCAGAAGCCCTTTTGGGCTTTGCAATCTTCGCATGTTGTTGAGGACCAAAAGCCTTCTTCTTCTTCTTGCCTTTCTTGTTCTTTCCCTTGGATCATCCTTGGGAAGAAGCCGAAAGAGAAGTAGTTCTAGGAGGGCGAGTCGGTACTCCCTTTTTAAGGTCCTCTTCTGCCGTGAGCAACATCCTATGTAGCTCCTGGTAGGTACAGACAGTCCCGTGCATGTTGAAGTACATCACGAACTGGCGAAATGAAGCTGGTAGTGAACCAAGAATGACACTCCTACCGAGAATGTCATTCAAGATGAGATTATGTTGCCTCAATTGATCGATCAAATCGATCATCTGAAGAACATGTGGGCTAACACTTTGCCCCTCATCCAGACGCGCATGGAACAGTTCCATGGCGACTTTGTGTACAATCACTTGTTCTTGGTTCTCAAACGATTGTCTCAATCGCGTCATCATACTATAGGAATCTAGCATACCATAGTACTGTTGCTTGAGTTTCGGAGACATTGAACTAAGGATGTATGATTTAACCCTTAAATCATCATCCTTCCAAGTTTCAAAAACTTGGCGTTCCTCCTCCGAAGCATCCGCACCCACTGCAAGGGGCAACAGACCCTCAAGAACATAACCCAGCTTTTCGGAATTGAGGACAATCCTCAAATCCAATTCCCAGTCTGCAAAGTTCTCAGCGCCTTTCAGTTTGTTCGCATCAAGCATACGCGCAAACTGATTTGTGGATTGTGCCGCCATCGCCAATCTATCATATAGATCACGAAAAACGGTTAGCAGAAATTAAGCAGTTTCATATAATATCAAAAGCATAAACTAGATCATGGATTTTTAATCTAATATGCCTCTCCCACTAAATCATGCAATACTGTAATCCCAAAAAAGAATACAAATATTTAATAATTAAATTAAATAATAATAGTGAAAAGTGGATCCCGTGAATATATTTCGGCTCACAGCAGAGGCACGGTCTCGCCTACGTATATTCATCAGGTAGACAACTCATTTGTCAATCATTCACTAATGACTCCTAAGTATCTGGTCCTGGCTGTTTCTCGTTGTCGCTGCGAAGGCAGGCCCACAAGGAGACGTACCAAGGTTAAACTCGTCAATGATAAACTCAAGTTATTTACGTAATCCTGACAGCTAGGGCACGTTCAGAATTCCGTTTTTACTTGAATTTACCTAGTATCTGATATACATCCGGTATAAATAGATCTTTATCGGCTACATCCTCACAGCAGAGGCACGGTCTCAGATTTAGTCACAAAGAAGTATTCATAAACCGTATTGACAAGACGGACCATATAACATGCATCAAATACATAATTACATTCAAACCTTATTAATTAGGGATTTTCCGCTAAGTGTCATACACCCTAAATCTAACCAATTTAGATCCTAATAAGCATGCATAAAGTAAAGAAAACATGATTAAACATTGATTCAATGAAGGCTAATCATATTAAGTGGACTTGAATCAGACTCGCTCTGATACCATTTTGTAGGGTTTTTTAGGGGGTGAATCCGGTAACGCAGCGGAAGCGGTGGAAAAGTGTATTTTCCGATTTCAAAATTTTTTCTCGGATTAATTAAATAAACATATTTATTTAATATTCCAATAATCAAATTATGAAATAAAATTCAATAAATCATATTTAAGTGAATTTACCAAATTACCCTTACTTTGGTATTTTGTCCATTTTAGTCCGAAATTGATCTAATCAATTTTGAATGATTCTAAATCATTTCCAAGATGAACTTAGCATGTTCAAAACACCATAAGCAACAAAAATCCCAAATTTTGACTCCAAAGCCGTGAGCCTCACAAAGGGGGCATTTTGTGCCTTTTGTCATTTCATGCTTCAAAACACATCTAAATGTAATCCAATCAACATGAAACTTTATATGCATCATACACACACACAAATACACAACATATATGAAAAGCCCCAAATTTGGAATTGGTCATGAACCCTAAATTTTCAATTTCCACAAATTGGACAAAATAGACCAAATACATTAAATCAATTACTTCAATCATCATTTTTCCATCCAATCCAATTCTCAACACAATGAAACAACTCAAGATGAAATCTAGGTAATCTAAGAGTGGGTCAACAACTCTAGATTAGCAACATGGTTTCCAAAAACCTTAAAAGAAAGTTTACAACTACAATAGTCACAACCTTCCTTCACCATACATGCTCAACACTTCAATCAAACTTCCATCAACAAAAACACAAAGAAATAAAGAAAGAAATAATCTAAGAACATCACATGTTGAAGCCTAGAACCTAAGGAACATTTTCCTCTCTAATAGCAAGTTTGAAAAACTTACTAAAATTCCAAGTTTTCTTTAATCTTTCTTTCTTTCTCAAGCTTTCTTTAAGTTTCTTCAATGGAGTTTTCTATTGTAAAGTGTATTAGGTTAAGTGTAAAGTGAAATGAAAATCAATATATACTTGTAACATTTAAGCCTTGGCCGAAAATCACCTTGGCAAATACAAGTAATGCAATTTCAATTTCATTTCAAATTTATTTAGTCAACTTGCATAAATATCTAAATACAACTTTATTAGATATTTAATTAAGTCAACAAAGGCAACTAATATCATTTACTTTAAATATCCTAATGTAAGGTATTTATATTTTAATTAATTTAATCATTTAACAATTAAATAATTACTTAATTAATCAAATACAAATATATTAAATATATGTATAATATTTACATTAAATATTAAAAACATATATTCATTTAGGATATAAGTCAAATAACTCATTTTGACTATTAATTAATGTGTATTTAAATTAATCAAGTATTAAATGTAAATACACAATAATTAGGCAAATGACTATCTAGTCCTTTTAGCACGTATCTTGCGTTTAACCTTTAAACGACTTTATAAATAATCAATATTATTTATTAATGTTGCTCTAGTGCTCTACGAGTATGTTTCATTATTGAGACTCTCTAGATTCCGGTATATCCGTCACGAAATCTAATTTCGTGTCCATAATCTATCCACCCGTAGATTATGACGATCACGGATAATCTCGCTGAACCATACAGGTCGAGGTCATGGAAAATGTATAATTCCTCCGTCACAGGTATCCGGATAAATCCCAGAGATATAGATGTAAACGTCAAATCTCCATTGGGATTATCCAGTCAACTATTCTATTAGCAATCTCAAAAGAATGTTTAGAACTAGCTTCTAAACTTTACCACGGGCCCATGGTTTTATCTGATTGCTAATCATATGGACTACCTATGCTCTGATACACAGAACTGACAGATCCTATCTTGATACACATAGGACACCCTGAGGATCTGTCTACACCCAACGAACAGGAGGAGGTCTGATCTTAATAGATCGGTGACGTGACTGTCATCTAAGTGTAGAAGATGTCTCATATGCCCACAATAGCATCTGAAGTCTAAGAATCACAAGTGCTACTCAACCCGAGAAGATTCTTATTGACGCTGGTGTACCATCTATTAAGAATCTTCGGTGAGTCGTTCAGTGTTTATCCGCTATAAACACCTACACGTCTATACTAGTCTCCAAGACTTATGGTTCATTGAGAAACCATTGGAATCATATATTCCAGTATACGACATGTACCGGTCTCAACGGGTTTACTATACTGACCAAGTAGTGTAAACCTTGACCAGGAACTGTCTGAGAATGACAACGTCATGATACTACTCAATGTCCGTTGCGACGCTTTTGCAACAGTACCATGACTAATCATTCTAAGGTCATTACGTCTTTACCATTTAATAAGTAGATTATATTATAGAAACTGCATATATTATTCATAATAATAATGTTTTACAGAAGTATTCAAAAGAAATACAACCGGGAATTGGCGCTCTGAGCACCAACCCCAACACCATGTTCGTCGAATTTTGGTTTAAGAACTTTTGTCCTATAATCCTTATAACGTTTCCCCATGTGGTAATCAATATACTGTTGGACATTCACTTTGGTCAGATCGAAGTCGAAACACTCCTACAGGAATAGCAACCAAGTAAAAATGAGTATAGGATAAAAATTTTAACTAACAAACAATATCGAAAACTTAATACCGTAAGGAAACTAACAGTTAGCGAAGAGAATATCTGGTTTATTTTCGTCTCCCACGGTATCTTTCTCCAAGAAACGTAGTTTTGGGAAGCTTCAAACCGAGCTGTAGCACTTATGGCTATAGTAAATGTTGAATTATGTTGTCCGACTTGTCTTTGTCCATCATCTAATATCTCAATCCGGATACGAACGTGAGCCTTAACGTGCTTTGTTGGGGTTGGTGCTCGGAGCGCCAATTCCCGGTTGTATTTCTTTAAGAATACTTCTATACAACATTATTATTATGAATAATATATGCAGTTTCTATAATATAATGTATCTTTTAATATGGTAAAGACGTAATGACCTTAGAATGACTAGTCATGATACTGTTGCAAAAGCGTCGCAACCGACATTGAGTAGTATCCTGACGTTGTCACTCTCAGACAGTTCATGCTCAAGGTTTACACTACTTGGTTAGTATAGTAAACCCGTTGAGACCGGTACATATCGTATACATGAATATATGATTCCAATGGTTTCTCAATGAACCATAAGTCTTGGAGACTAGTATAGACATGTAGGTGTTTATAGCGGATAAACACTGCTCGACTCACCGAAGATTCTTAATGGATGGTACACCAACGTCAATAATAATGTTATCGGGTTGAGTAGCACTTGTGATTCTTTGACTTGAGATACCACTGTGGGCGCATGAAACATCTTCCACACTTAGATGACAGTCACGTCACCGATCTATTTAGATCAGACCTCCTCTTGTTCGTTGGGTGTGGATAGATCCTCAGGGTGTCCTGTGTGTATCGAGATAGGATCCGTCAGTTCTGTGTATCAGAGCATATGTAGTCCATATGATTAGCAATCAGATAAAAACCATGGGCCCATGGTACAATTTAGAAGTTAGTTCTAAATATTCTTTTTGAGATTGCTAATAGAATAGTCGACTGGATAATCCCTATAGAAAAAGAGACGTTTACATCTATATCTCTGGGATTTATCTGGATACCTGTGACAGAAGAATTATACATTTGCCATGACCTCGATCTGTATGATTCAGCGAGTTTATCCGTGATCGTCATAATTTACGGGTGGATAAATTATGGACACGAAATTGGACTTCGTGACGGATATGCCTGAATCTAGAGAGTCTCACTAATGAAACATACTCGTAGAGCACTAGGGCAACATTTATAAATAATACTGATTATTTCTTAAGTCGTTTAAAGGTTAAACGAAAAATACTTGTGTAGGGACCCGATAGTTATTTCCTTAATTTTTGTGTATTTGCATTTAATGTTAGATTAATTCAAATACACATTAATTAATTGTCAAATTGAGATATTTGACTAATATCATAAATATATATTATATATATATATATATATATGTATTTAATATTTAATATAAATATAATACATATATTTAAGATATTTGACTAATGTCAAGTTTTGATATTTTATTTAATGACTTAGTTGTAATTTTTGACTTGTTTGAATTATTCATTAATGTGTAATGATCATTTTAACCAAGTGGATAAGTTGTAATTAAATGAAACAAAAAATAAATATCATGATATTTTTGTTATACACAATTTTCGGCCAAGTATAGGAAATGGAGTATAAATTGTTTTGTTTTTATTTAGGGTTTAATAACCTAAAACACTTTATCAAAAACTCCATTGAAGGAAGACAAATAAGCTAGAGAGAAAGAAAAGAAAAATCAAATAAAAGCTTGGATTTAAGTAAGTTTTTCCAACTTGCCATTAGAGAGAAAAATATCCCTCTTGTTCTTGGCCACATCTTGTGATGTTATTAAGTTTTTCTATTCTTTATTCTTTGTATTTTTGGTGGATGGAAGTTTGATAAAATGGTTGAGCATGTATAAAGTTGATAGAATGTTACTAATGAAGTAATAAGCATTCTTTTCATGGTTTTAGAACCTTGTTGCCATTCTAGAGTTATTGACCCACTCTTAAATGACCTAGATTTGTTCTATAGTTGTTTCATTGTGGTGAGGCTTGATTGTAATGGAAGAAACATGATTGAAGTATTGGATTTTGTTAATTTGGTCTAATTTGTCCAATTTGAAGAAATTGAAAAATTAGGGTTTAAGACTACTTCCAAATTTGGGGCTTTTCATTTATGTTGTGTATTTGGATGTGTATATGATACATATTAAATCTTATGTTGATTGGATTTCATTTGCATGTGTTTTGAACAATGGAAATGCAAAATGCACATCCCCCCTTTTGTGAGGCTCTCGGCCTTGGCAACAATTTTTGGGTTTTTTGTTGCAAATTGTATTTTGACATTTGGGGCATGTTAGATTCATCTTAGAAATGATTTAGAATCATCCAAAATTATTTTGAACAATTTTGGACTAAAATGAACAAAATGCAAAGTATAAGGGTAATTTGGTAATTACACAAAAATTTGATTTATTGTGTAATATTTCATAATTTGATAATTGGACAATTAAATAAATAAGTTTATTTAATTGATCCGAGAAAAAATTTTGAAATCGAAAAATTTTGATTTTCCACTATTTCGCTGCGTTACCGGATTTTCGCAATAAAACCCCTTCAAAATGATATCAGAGCAAGTCTGATTCTAGGACCCCTAATATGATTAGCCCTTTAATTCAATGTTTAATCATGTTTTCAAAACTTCATACATGCATGTTATAATCTAATTTGATCAGATTTAAGGTGTATGACACTTAACGAAAAATTCCTAATTAATAAGGTTTAAATGTAATTATGTATTTGATGCATGTTATGTGGTCCTTCTTGTCAATACGGTTTATAAATATTTCTCTGTGACTATATCCGGGACCGTGCCTCTGCTGTGAGGGTGTAGTCGATAGAGATTTATTTATACCGGATGTATATCAGATACTAGATAAATTCAAGCGAAAGCGGAATCCTGAACGTGCCCTAGCTGTCAGGGTTATGTAAGTAACTTGAGTTTATCATTGACGAGTTTAACCTTGGTACGTCTCCTTGTGGGCCTGCCTTAGCAGCGACAACGAGAAACGACCAGGACCGGAAACCAAGGAGTCACTAGTGAGTGATTGACAAATGAGTTGTCTACTTGATGAATATACGTAGGCGAGACCGTTCCTCTGCTGTGAGCTGAAATATATTCACGGGATCCACTTTTCACTATTTATATTTAATTTAATTATTAAATCTTTGTATTCTGTTTGGGGATTACAGTTGATGAGTGGTAATTATATCACTATTTCCCACTCATTTGACCTAATATTTTGTATAGTTTCTTGAGTTTTGTGAATATTTTGATGTGTTTTGTGTTATTTTATAGATAAATAAAATTTCAGGACTCTCTGGAGGTGATTTGGGCCCAAAACAGTGAAAATTAGAAAAAGGCCATTTTAGTAATTTTGGCGTGTCGCGACGCCTAACATGCACCAAGACTTGCTAACGTGCGCCGGGTCTACAAGTCAGAATCTGAGAAATTTGACTTTGCTAACGTGCGCCGTTGTAGGCACTGCATTTTGCATGTAAGTCCATATGATAAGTCTCATTTGGAGACACTACCTTTTAAGTCACGAAAGTCGCGGGAAACGAATGTCGGAAGGGGAAATTCAGAATAAGTATGTCATCGGATTCAATTCACATGTTCACTGCTTTCATTAGTGCTGCGTTCATGAACACGTTCGAACGTCAAGTAGATTGCTGGTGTTCGTGTAGCGTTCGAACGGTGTCGGTACTTCTGGTTTTGTTGCTAGCCTTATGCCCAAGCCCATTTAGCCCACCAAAACCCACCCAAAAATAATTAAAACATTTAAAACACATGTCACAAATTAAAATAATATTCTTCCTAAATTAAAAAAACAAATCCAATCTAAATATATCACCTTCCCAATCAAACCAAATCTCCTCCCTAACTTAAGAAGATTTTTCCTTGTGAAAAACTAAACAAAATTTTCCCTCATAATTACACAAATCCCATTCCTATTCAAACAAAGAAAACCATAGCCTTTGCCTATAAAAGAGACACAAATCCAACCTTTCACACCCTAGCACATACATACAAATCACATAAAATTCTACAAAGCATTAGCACCCAAAACTCTCCTAGTTCACACGCCCCAAGACAAAAAAAAAGCAAGAAGCAAACAAATAATTTTCTCTCCTACTCAACTCCACCATCACGCAAACAATCACCAAATAACCCATCCATTGCCGCATCCCACAGCCCTCAAAACACCTCCACATTTCCGCATAAACGAACCCCATATACCAGCCATACCTTCACGCAAAACAGTCCCAAATCACCCCAAAAACAGTGAAAAAATCACCCCAAAACAGTCCTTTAATACATTGAAAACAGTGACAAGAAAATACAGTGAGAACAGCGAACAAATAGAGGAAACGATGACTCAAAATAGTGAGGCAGCGAACGAGATCAGTGGACCAGTGAACCGGAGGAGTTGCGGAGCATTAATCCTTCCGACGGCCGTATAACGCACTTTCGAGAGACGGCCTAAGAGGTTAGACCTGAGGGCATCCTTTCTTTTATTTATTTTCTTACTTTATTTTGCATGAGTATTATGGATTGGTGCATGATGTGATTTCCGAATGAACGGAATATGTGTCTCTCTCGTGGTATATCGGATGGAAACCCGGACGTAAATTCTGTAGCCGAATCCGAATGGATGGTAGTGCGGTCTGTACTCGGGATACAACGCCACGTACCGCTTAAGAGACACACATATGTCATTTCATCCAACTTCGTGTTTGAGCATGATTTAGTCGCTAGTATGTTATTTATGTTTAAGCATGATTTAGTCGTTTTCGCTTTACTTTCTGCACGTTATTTGTTTGTGTATTGATGATGTAGTGCGCATGGGCTTAGTATGTTGGTCTAAAGGTTCTCTATTTGAGGGAAGAAAAGTCCAAAAGGCTACCTTTACGACAATACTTTGTCGTGCCAGACGAAGTATGTTTGGTTGAGATATGTTCAATCAAGTATACGAAGTCCTACATTGTTGTCTTTATTTTATATGCATTGTAATGTAATGCGCATGGGCTAACTAGGGTGGATTAAAGGTCCTCTATTTGAGGGAAAATTCCTAAAGGGCTACCTTTACCACGATGTTTTGCCGCGCCGAATGAAGTATGTTTGATTGAATATGAGATATGTTTAATCGGACATACAGAGTTCCACATCATTATTTTATTCATTTGTATGCATAGTAATAAAATGCGCATGTGCTAACTAAGGTGGATTAAAGGTCCTCTATTCGAGGGAAAACGCCTAAAGGCTACCTTTACCACGATGTTTTGCCGTGCCTTTTGTTATGTCATTGACTTTTTGCATATCATTGATTTGCTTACACATGTATTGCATTCTAGTGTGCATGGGCTAACTAGGGTGGATTAAAGGTCCTCTATTCGAGGGAAAATGCCTAAAGGCTACCTTTACCACGATGTTTTACCACGCCGGATGAGGTACACCCGATTGAATGTGAATGAGTTCAATCGGGCACACGGGGTCCTACATTGTGCATTTGCTTATCTATGTATGTGTTGTGTCGTCTATCATCTATCAGGTCTTGTCCCGTTCGAACGCGTTCTCGAACGCTACACGAATGCGAACCTTCTGTTTACCGTTCGAACGCGTTTACGAACGCTACTCAAATGCGTATGTGTTTTCTTTATTTTATCATGCATCAGGTCTTGTCCCATTCGAACGCTATACGAACGCGAACCTTCTGTTTACCGTTCTAACACGTTTAGGAACGCTACTCGAATGCGCATGTGTTTTCTTTGTTTTATCATGCATCAGGTCTTATCTCGTTCGAACACGTTCTCAAAAGTTATACGAACGCGAACCTTCTGTTTACCGTTCGAACACGTTTACGAACGCTACTCGAACGTGCATGCGTTTTGTTTTATCATGCATCAGGTCTTGTCCCGTTCGAATGTGTTCTCGAACGCTATATGAATGCGAACCTTCTGTCTACCGTTCGAATGCGTTTTCAAACGCTACACGAACGCACATACAGTGAACCGATTCCTTTTCATCGCGTCTCATGCATGATTGTTTCTTGGGTGATTTCTCTTGCATTATGTAATTAATCATATCATTCCACTATTGAAACTTTTACTGTTATCATATATTTGTATTCCCGCATTTATCTATTTGATGTGCTCGTGAGATTGTGTTCAAGCATGATTAGGTCGTTAGTATGTTACTTGTTTCTTAAATCATGATTAGGTCCTTAGAATGTTACTTGTTTCTTAAGCATGATTTAGCCGTTAGTACGTTATTCCTCTATGCATGATTTGGTTATCTTCTTTCGCAATAGGTGTTCAATTTACGTTTATGTTTAGGTTGTTATTTATTTTTTCGTGTTTGATGATTCAACATGTTCATGAGATTATTGTGTGATATCGTATGTTTGCAGTAATGATGATTTATTTTATACATGCGAACTTAGGAGTAGATTATCCTTGGAAATATATGTTGCTTAGGCTTGGTCAGATTATTGCACAAATCCTTTCATTACAAGTGGCATAAGTAAGGGACCATTCCGAACCCAACGGTTTGAGGTCTTCCCATGCGAGGGGTGAGTGCGGCCTTAAATCATTTTCCCGGTTCACACCGGGTGGCGACTCTATGTTATTTCTCCGGTTTAATTCCCCCGCGGGCTGTACTCCCGACCGGGCCGCGAGCCCAGATTAGCGTCGCCGATTTATGTGTCCTACAGTCATGCCACGTGTCTCCATCACAGCCGATCTGCTAATGTACGTCGTGACACATGTCATTATCCTACGGTGCCGACAGTCGCCATCGCCACTTATCACCACGTGTCTGCCATGTCATCATCCACATCACCGGTTGACCGAATCAAAGTGCCACATCATCACCACATCATCATCAGCCAATCACAGCGTGCCACGTGTCGCAATTCTATGGTGCGGACAGTCACTTTCGCCATATGCCACCACGTCAGCGCCACGTCAACACCAATTATTGACTCATTTATCCGAATTGACATGTGGCAGATAAGAATCTGAAATCAGCCAATCACGAACCGCCACGTGTCGTAATAATTGATCTCTCAGCCGCCTTGCCACGTGTCACCTTATCACTGACCGGCGTAAACACACGCGTATAACGCAAGCACATATCATTCAAGTAGTATAAAAAGTATCGATCCCACGAGGACTTAATACCTAAGCTATTAATTTTATGAGGTCAAATAATTACTAGTATCTAACAGGTTATTTGATTGATTTGAAATGGTGACGATTCTAAATTTAAAAACATGTAAATAAAATTGTTCGAAAGTAGGTTTAAGAAAATTCAATATTAAAAACTATATAGGGTTGTGATTTCTTCCAATATCATTTTAAAGATGAAGTGGTTATTTTATAGTTGGGTAATATATTGATTTATTAACCTGCAACACTAAATTATGTGAAAGCCTCTGTCGATGGTCACACAAAAATATTCAGTTTAACCCAATTGAATCATATGTCTATGTCAACCACATTATCTGGATTCATTAAGTTTAAGTTCCAATTATGGCTACCCCCGCCCGACAGGTATATGTCTATCATGTAAGGACATCTATTAAAGGGTTACATATCCTCAAGGAAGATCGTGGGCTATTGAGTCTAAGGTCTTAAACTTAAAATCCCTATATCTAGTTCATTTTAAGTTTACCTAGTCAATTTTATTAGTGGCTAGTTAATAAAAAACATTAAGATTAAGACTCAATAAATAAATCTTTATATTACCCAAACTATAATCTAACCCCTTATAAACCAGTGATATTAAAAGTCATCACAACCCCAGATAACTAATTTAGTTACAACACATAACTAGGGCTAGTAAAAACTTAAAAGTAAAAGACATATAGTAAAAATGCTGAAAAGTAATTACGGTAAAGTAAAAACTGAAAAGAAAATTGCAATAAAATAAAATGCTAAGGTAAAAGGATCAACTTTTACTACTACTAATTTAGATATCTCCCATAATATAATATATAAACTTGTGATAACATTACCAACCAACCATATAGGCGGTAACCAGATTAAATCAAATTAAGTCCAACCATCCATTAAGGCGGTAAAACGATTTGTCCATGAACCTTCCATATAGGCGGTAAGAAAGTTTAATTACCAACCGACCAATCTGGCGGTATCCTTGATTAGTCAGGTTTAAACCAGATTAAAATAAATTACCAACCGTCCAATATAGGGATATCCTTTTTAAGTCAAATTTTAAATAGTGAATATATTATATTTAAGGGAGATGAATCTAAATAGCAATAGTAAAAGAATTACCTTTCACCCTAGCAGTGGATAGTTACCTTCTCATGGTAAATAGTAAAAACTGTAAAAATAAAGAAAATAAATTACTATTATTACAAAACATAATTAAAATTAATTACAAAACTTAAATTAAAAGAAACTAGAGAGAGAAACTCCATATTTACATCAAAGAAATGAGAGAGAATGGTACAACTGAAACTCAAATCTCGAGCCCCATTTATAGGCCTCGGTAGGGTTCCAGCATCGCGACGCCAAGGCTATTGGCATCGCTACGCCAGCTTCTGTCGACGTGGCACGCTCTGGTTCGTCGGCTGCAGATTCTGGATAAGGTGATAATGTGACACATGGCAAGGTGGTTGGGGCTCAATTATTGTGACACATGGCGACTTCTGATTGGTCGGATCGGATTCTTATCCGCCACGTGTCAGATAGGGATAAGAGAGTCAATGATTGATGCTGATGTGGCGCTGACGTGGCGACACGTGGCAAAGTGCCTGTTGGCACCGTAGAATTGCGACACGTGGCACTTCTTGATTGGCTGATGATGACGTGGCAGTTTCACTCGTTCAACCTGGAAATGTGGACGATGACGTGGCAATGATGTGGAGTGACACGTGGTGACATGTGGCGATGGCGACTGTCGGCACCGTAGGATGATGACACGTGGCACGGTGCATGTTAGCAGATCGGCTGTGATGGTGACACATGACACGACGCATGTTAGCAAAGTCAAAGTTTTCTCAGATTCTGATTTGTGGACCCGGCGCACGTTAGCTCTGTTCGGCGCAAATTAGGCGTCGCGACGCTGAAGGTCTTGGCATCGCGACGCGCCTAAATTATCCAAATGCCCCTTTTTCAAATTTTCACTGTTTTGCTCCAAATCACCTCCATAATGTCCTGAAACTTTATTTATCTACAAAATAACACAAAACACATCAAAATATTCACAAAACTCAAGAAACTATACAAAATATTAGGTTAAATGAGTAAGAAATAGTGATTGAATTACCACTCATCACACCCTCAAACCTAACATTTTGCTAGCCCTCGAGCAAAACATAAAAAAACATAATAAAATTTAACTAAGCCACTTTCGTAGGGATCACGGTTTCATTTAGCATATGCAACAAGCCTTTAAACCCATAGGTGTCCCTAGTGGACGAGTTGTAGTCTCGTGAGGGTTTATAGCAATGATACCCACAAACATTTTACAAAAGTAAAAAAGTAGTGAAACTAATGCACACAAAAGCAAAAAGACAAGCGAAAAGAGAATAAAGAAGTTAGTGACTAATCAGGTGAAACTTCTAATCCAAGTTACTAGTTGTTTTGTTTCTTTCTAAATTACTGAATAAGTAAATTCTCCGATTATATTTACTATTCTCCATATACACAGCCAACAAAATATTAAACAACTCATTTTTTGCCCACAACAGTCATAAGTGCAGTTGATAAGAGAGTAATATTTTTGTCCTAAAGTTTTATCAGAATTCACACATTTTTGCAGCAATGGAATAATTTTTTTTTCATTTTTCTGATTTTTTCTTTGATTTTTGATTTTTTTTTTTATTTATATACAATATCTTCCATTTATGTAGCGAGTGTTGGGTCGGTGGCTCCCAAACCAGTTGGCTTTAGGGCACCAGGTGTTAAGACACCCCTACGGACTTAATTACTCAGACTTCATATATATATATATATATATTTGCAGTATCTTTGATCCATGTAGCAAGCTTTGGGCCAGTGACTCCCAAAACCAGTTGGTTTTAGGGCACTAGGTGTTAAAACACCCTTACAGACTTAATAACTCGGATCTCAGACGTTTTTTTTTTTACTCCATTGTTTTTTGAGATGCTTCCTCCAATTAAACTATAGCACTGAATATTACAAACTTTTCAATTACAGTTCATGTCCGTATGTTTCCATGTATGTTGATAATACCTGTCAACTGAGCATATGAAGATCCATTTTAGTTAATTTTATGGAGAATTCATAAATTAAATAATTCAAACGGAAATAAACAAAAATTAACTTGTTTCGAAATAGGTTTGAGATACGTTTCAGGAGTGGAAACTCCTTACTCGGCTATCTCTTACCAATTTCACATTTTTAGTCAAAATAAAAACACAAACACAGAGAATATTTTTGTAATTTTTGAAAAAATTTCAATTTTTTTGTATTTTTCGAAAAATTTTGAACTAAAAATAAAAACAACACACAACTAAAAAGAAGATACTAATCAACTAATTCCCTCCCCCAAACCTAAATGAGACATTGTCCCCAATGTCTTAAACAATATAAGAAGAGTTTAGGAGATAGTACATGGTTAGCTGAAATTCTTACACGAACAGTTAAAGGTTAAGATCCAGATTAACACGACGCCTCTTACCACAATCGTCCTCGGACCAATTTATCTTTGAAATGATAGGGTCAACTTGTGGTTCATAGGATAAGAGTTGGTCTATTAGATCCGGAGCAGTTCTGCCAGTAAAGAGTAGTTCTTTTAAAGGTTTTGACACGAACCCATTTCTTCGGGCATCATCAAGAAACACACAAAGAAAATCATAAAATCCATCAACGTTAAATAGCCCAATTGGTTTCTGGTGTATGTTCAAGTTCGCCCAAGATAGCACTATAAAAATTTCCTCCAATGTGCCCAAGCCACCTGGCAAAGCAATAAAAGCATCAGCACGGTTAATCATTTCTACCAGTCGTTCAGACATACCTGGCACGATCAGTTCCTCTCCGTTTGATGATCCAATAAGATTTGTCTCTGCCAAGGGTTTTGGGATGATTCCCAAAACGTTACTTCCTCCTTCCTGTACGGCCTTTGAAACGATCCCCAATAGTCCAAGATTGCCTCCGCCATATACTAAGTGCATATTTCTTGCAGCTAAGACTCGACCCAATTCATGTGCTGCCTCTACATATTGTGGTTTAGTACCAACACTACTACCAAAAAATACACAGATGTTTTCAACTCGTCTTCTTGAAGTGGCTTCCATGTTTTACTCTGGATGTCTTCAAAAGTGCAATGATGAGTTGAATTTATAACACCTGAAAAAGGTGAGTAAAATAATAGCACTAGTACCTGCCAAATGAAAATTATTAGTTAAACAGTAAAATAAATCGTGATAGTAAAAAAAAGTTTGGATACTGTCGGAGAAAATAAAAGAAAACAACAAAGCAAATCACAATTATTAGGAAAAGACAAAGAGATATAATATGTATAAGAAAAGTAACGGCTTGATTGACGTCTATGCGTCAGAGACAAGCTTCCCATACAATTTTCTTATAAATTGGCAAACAGGGTCTTTTTGAGTCAGATTCCCTAGACTTAACTGTTGTCTTTCTTTTTGAAATTATGTATGTAATTTGCGAAAGGCTATGTGAACATATCCACTGGGATGCGTCTCAAGAGTCGAAGATATATCATCTAAAGACTCCTCACTCAAGCCATCCCTAATGAATTTAATTTTGTCTTCGCGATTATCAGACACCATTCCTAAAGAACGACAACGAGTATTGCAATTCCAACGTGCACATTTGTAACAAACACCCATTTGCTTAGCTCTACGTTTCTTTGCATATGTGTTTCTTCCAAAACCAGGCAGATGTGAAATAAAAGAGTCAGAAGACTCACCTGCCAATCGGACTCGTGCTTCAATTACCCAACGAATGTCTTTAGGAACACCGTGAATTGTTAGTAGTCTCATCCGTTCCAAGCGAGCTTTGTAAACTTTCATCAGAGATTTTTTAGGGAGAGAAGGAAATTGCTTGTGAAGATTTGCTAGAGCTTCTTCCATCCTGAAATGAATTAACTTGCAAAAGTTAAACACACCAAATTAAATCACACCAAATCAAAATATATACAAAAATTTCATGGGTTGCCTCCCTGCGAGTGCTAAGTTTAAAGTCGTCAACTAGACTTGACTTCTCGAATGTTAGGCTGGATCTGAAAGTGTGACACTTTCTTTTTGTCACTCAAATGATTCTCCCCAGTAGTGCTTGACACGCTGACTGTTAACCTTGAATGTGGTTTTTGTATTGGGATCCAGTAACTCAACCGCTCCATAAGGTAAAACTTGAGTGATCACAAATGGACCTGACCACCTAGATTTCAACTTTCCAGGGAAAAGTTTCAACCTCGAGTTATACAACAACACTTGCTGTCTTGGTTCCAACTGTCTGTGCACTATTTTTTGGTCATGCCATTTTTTGGTCTTTTCCTTGTACAATTTGGCATTCTCATAAGCCTGTAGGCGAAATTCCTCCAATTCGTTGAGTTGGTGAAGTCTTTTCTCTCCTGAAGCTTGTGAATCAAAATTCAACTTCTTCAGTGCCCAGTACGCCTTGTGCTCAAGCTCAACTGGCAGATGGCACACTTTCCCAAACACCAATCGATATGGGGACATACCAATGGGTGTCTTGTAAGCTGTCTGGTTGGCCCATAATGCATCATCTAGTTTTGTAGACTAGTTATTCCTTGTTGATCCAACAGTTCTCTCCAAGATTTTTTTGATCTCCTTGTTTGAAACCTCAACCTGTCTATTTGAATGTGGATGGTAAGTTGTGGCAACCTTGTGAGTAACTCCGTATTTTGATAGGAGTGCATCGAAGTATCTTTTGCAAAAATGTGAGCCACCATCGCTGATGATTGCACGAGGTGTTCTGAACCGAGTGAAAATGTTCTTTTTAAAGAATTTGATCACCACTTTTGAATCATTGGATGGCAATGTAATTTCTTCAACCCATTTAGAGATGTAGTCTACAGCAACCAGGATGTACAGGTTTCTGAATGATGGAACAAAGGGTCCCATGAAATCTATACCCCACACATCGAATATTTCCACTTCTAAAATATTTTGCAACGGCCCTTCGTTTCTTCTGGAAATATTCCCGTTCTCTGGCACCTGTCACATTGAAAAGCAAAAAGATAAACATCTTTAAAAAGAGTGGGCCAGAACAAACCTGATTGTGGACTTTGGCTGCAGTTTTGTTTCCGCTGAAGTGTCCGCCATATAATGATGAATGACAGTGCTGCAAAACACTGTTGACCTCCTCTTGTGGAACACATCGTCTCAATAATTGATCAGCACACCGTTTGAACAGGTACGACTCATCCCAGACATAATGCTTGACTTCTTTGAAGAACTTCTTCCGTTTCTGAGTTGTCCATTCCAACGGCCATTTTCCTGGCACAATGTAATTGACATAGTCAGCATACCAAGGGACTTCATGTTGTTTCATGGCAAACAGTTGTTCATCTGGAAAATTTTCTTTGATTGACAGATCTTTATCAACTGTTTCTCCATTCTCGAGCCTCGATAGATGATCTACTACATGATTCTCTGTCCATTTCCTATCTCGAATCTCCACGTCAAATTCTTGTAAAAGAAGTATCCAACGGATCAATCTGGGTTTGGCATCCTTCTTCGTGATCAAGTATTTGATTGTTTAATGATCTGTGTAGACCACCACTTTGGGACCTAGCAGATAGGAGCGGAATTTGTCAAAAGCGTACACAACTACAAGCAACTCTTTTTCAGTGGTTGTGTAGTTGAGTTGAGCTTCATTCAGAGTTCTGCTGGAGTAGTAAATGGTGTGGAAAATCTTTGCTTTGCGTTGTCCCAAAACTGATCCTACAGCAAAATCACTAGCATCGCACATTACCTCAAATGGAAGGGTCCAATCTGGTGCTACTATGATGGGGGCAGAGACCAGCTTCTGTTTTAATATCTCAAAAGCTTCCTGGAATTATTTGGTGAAGTTGAAAGGCACATCTTTCTCCAGAAGATTGCAAAGAGGTTTTGTAATTTTGGAAAAGTCTTTGATAAATCTCCTGTAAAAACCTGCATGTCCAAGAAAACTTCGAATACCTTTTACTGATGTTGGTGGAGGTAGTTTTTCAATTGTCTCTATCTTTGATTTGTCTACCTCAATCCCCTTTTATGAGATCCGGTGTCCAAGAACAATGTCTTCATGCACCATAAAGTGGCATTTCTCCCAGTTGAGTACCGGGTTTGTATCTTCGCACATTTGTAACACATGTTCTAAATTTTACAAACAATGGTCAAAAGAATCTCCAAATACAGAAAATTCATCCATGAAAACCTACATACTCTACTCCAGCATGTCTGAGAAGATGGCCATCATGCAACGCTGGAATGTGGCAGGGGCATTACATAATCCAAATGGCATCCTGCGGAAAGAAAAAGTACCATAGGGACATGTAAAGGTAGTTTTCTCCTGGTCTTCTGGTGCGATGGCAATCTGATTGTACCCTGAATATCCATCCAGAAAGCAATAGAACTCATGTCCTGCTAGTTTGTCTAACATCTGGTCAATGAATGGTAGTGGAAAATGATCATTCCTCGTGGCTTTGTTCAGCTTCCTGTAGTCCATGCATACTCTCCATCCAGTCACCGTTCTTGTTGGGATTAGCTCGTTCTTTTCATTGGTAACCACAGTAATTCCTCTTTTCTTCGGCACACACTGCATAGGACTTACCCAACTGCTGTCTGAGATGGGGTAAATGATGCCAGCATCCAACCATTTGATTATTTCTTTCTTTACGACTTCCTTCATTATTGGATTGAGTCTCCGTTGATGCTCAACTGTGGGTTTATACTCATCATTCATCAGAATCTTGTGCATGCAAAATGATGGACTAATGCCTCGAATGTCTGCTATAGTCCAGCCAATGGCTCTTTTGTGCTCTCGTAATACTCTCAGTAACTTTTCTTCCTGCTCCAATGTTAGTGAAGAAGAAATAATAACAGGTAATTCAGAAGAGTTTCCAAGAAATGCATACCTGAGATGACTCGGAAGTAACTTCAGCTCTAACTGTGGTGGTTCTTCAATCGAAGGCTTGATTCAATCTTTCTTTGGCAATTCCAAGCTTTCAACTGGTGGTGTCGCTTTGAATCGGAATGGTTTGTCAAGGTAGTTGATACATTCCAGGATTTCATCATCTAGCTCGCTGTCATTCATGTTGGTGATGCAAGCTTCAAGTGTATCTGTGGGATTTGGCTCAGTATCCTGAACAATACTGTCAACAACATCAACTCTGAAGCATTCTTCTTCCTTTTTATCACTCGGGAATTTCATGGCTTTGAAAACATTAAAGATAACTTCTTGGTCCTGTACTTTCATGGTCAGTTCTCCTTTTTGCACATCAATCACAGTTTTACCTGTAGCCAAGAATGGTCTCCCGAGAATGATATGTATTTCTTTGTCTTCTTCCATGTCAAGGATGATGAAATCTGCTGGGAGAATCAGTTTGTCAACTTTGACCATCACATCTTCAACAACACCTCTTGGAAATGCTAGTGTTCGATCAGCAAGTTGCAACGAGACTGAGGTAGGCATTGCTTCTCCAATCTACAATTTCCTGTAAATAGAGAAAAGCATTAAATTAACCCTTGCACCTAAGTCACATAAAGCCTTACCGATATAGTGTTCTCCAATGGTGCATGAGACAGTGAAACTGCCAGGATCTTTCAGCTTCAGGGGAAGTTTTCTCTGAATGATGGCGCTGCATTCTTCCGTTAATGATATTGTCTCGTAGTCTCCCAATCTTTGTTTTCGTGAAAGAATGTCTTTCATGAATTTTACATAGCTGGGAATTTCTTCCAAGGCTTCTGCAAATGGAATGTTGATGTGAAGCTTTTTGAACACCTTCAAGACTTATCCAGTTTGTTTTTCTGAAGTCGCTGAGGAAAAGGTGGAGGTGGAATGATCTGATCTTTTTCCTTTGCTAATTTTTCCTCCATCTGTGAACTGCATCTTTTGGAACTTCCTCAATTGTTGCCTTGATTCCAACATCTTTGTTGATCTCAGTACCACTTTTTAAGGTAATGGCTTGACATTGCTCCTTCCCTCGGTTCCTTGGATTTGGTTCTGTGTTGCTAGGAAGATTACTTGTCGGTCTGTAACTCTGAGCATTGGCCAGTTGTCCGATTTGATTCTCCAGTGCTTTAATGGAAGCTTATTGGCTCTGAAACATAGCATCATACTTTTTTAACTGAGTCAGCACTTCTACTAATCCTGGTTCATTTGTTTACTCCTGGATTTTGTTCTGTTGCTGGAATTCAGGTGGTGGATAGTTCTGTTGTTGGAATCCAGGTGGTGGATTGTTCTTTTGCCCTGAATTATTGCTCCATGAAAAATTAGGATGATTCATCCACCCTGGGTTGTAGGTGTTGGAATATGGATAGTTTCCCTGTCTGTTGAAATTGTTGACATAATTCACCGTCTCTTCAAGTTGGTTTGACTCTGGTGCTCCTCCATATGGTGAACTTGTGGATCCAGTGGTAAGAGTCTCCATGAATTTGCATATCTGATCTAGCTTGGTGTTGACTGCTGTATTGGCTCTACCTTCATAAATTCTTGCAATTCTTTGGATCATGATCCTTTCTGTTGGCCACAAGGAATTGTTGTTGGCCATTACTTCGATTAGGTCCCAAGCTTGATCTTCTCCTTTTTCCATTAAAGCTCCTCCAGCAGCAACATCGATTGTGGTTCTCATTATTCCAGAAAGTCCATTATAGAATGTTTGGACTTGTAGCCATTTTGGAATCTCATGGTGAGGACATTTCTGGAGTAAATCTTTGTACCTTTCCCAAGCTTCGTAGAGAGTTTCTGAGTCTTGTTGCATAGAGGATGTGATGTCATTCCTCAGCTTTCCAGTTCTGGCTGGTGGAAAGTACTTTGCAAGAAATTTGGTGGCTAAAGTGTTCCAAGTTGTGATGGAACCTGCTGGTAGTGAATGTAGCCAAGCTTTAGCTCTGTCCTTCAATGAGTATGGAAAAACGCGCAGTCTCATTGCTTCTTCAGCTTCTCGGTTGTAATTGAAAGTGCCACAGACTTCCAGAAAGTTGCTGATGTGGGCATTAGGATCTTCAGTTGTATTTCCCCCAAACTGTACTGAATGCTGAATCATCTGAATGCATGTTTTGATGTCACCTACATTTGCTCGTAAGAGAGGAAGTACAATGCAAGAAATGAGTCTGTCAACCACCGAAATGGTTCTGTCTCGAATGGGAATTGGTGGTGCAACTTCCAAAGGTTCAGGTTCCATGTTGACTAAAGCTTCTTGGCCTTCTCGCCTTTCCCTTCTCAACTGTCTGATGGTTCTTTCAATTTCTGGGTCAAGCGGTCGAACTTCAAAGCTTCTAGTTCGTCTCATGAAGTTTCTGAGAACCTGAAACACAAGAAAACAACAACAATAAGTAAAAAGAAATTAGATACAAGTAAATGTATCTAACCTTAAAACTAATCTTGAAAGATAAATAAGGCCCCGGAAACGGCGCCAAAAACTTGATCGGCGTAAACACACACGTATAACGCAAGAGCACGTATCGTTCAAGTAGTACAAAAAGTATCGATCCCACGAGGACTTAATACCTAAGCTATTAATTTTATGAGGTCAAATAATTACTAGTATCTAACAGGTTGCTTGATTGATTTGAAATGGGGACGATTCTAAATTTAAAAATAAGTAAATAAAATTGTTCGAAAGTAGGTTTAAGAAAATTCAACATTAAAAACTATATGGGGTTGTGATTTCTTCCAATATCATTTTAAAGATGAAGTGGTTATTTTATAGTTGAGTAATATATTGATTTATTAACCTGGAACACTAAATTATGTGAAAGCCTCTGTCGATGGTCAGACACAAATACCCAGTTTAACCCAATTGAATCATATGTCTATGTCAACCAAATTATCTGGATTCATTAAGTTTAAGTTCCAATTATGGATACCCCCGTCCGACAGGTATATGTCTATCCTGTAAGGAAATCTATTAAAGGGTTATCTATCCTCAAGGAAGATCGTGGGCTATTGAGTCTAAGGTCTTAAACTTAAAATCCCTATATCTAGTTCATTTTAAGTTTACCTAGTCAATTTTATTAGTAGCTAGTTAATAAAAAACATTAAGATTAAGACTCAATAAATAAATCTTTATATTACCCAAACTATAATCTAACCCCTTATAAACCAGTGATATTAAAAGTCATCACAACCCCAGATAACTAATTTAGTTACAACACATAACTAGGGCTAGTAAAAACTTAAAAGTAAAAGACATACAGTAAAAATGCTGAAAAGTAATTACGGTAAAGTAAAAACTGAAAAGAAAATTGCAATAAAATAAAATGCTAAGGTAAAAGGATCAACTTTTACTACTACTAATTTACATATCTCCCATAATATAATATATAAACTTGTGATAACATTACCAACCAGCCATATAGGCGGTAACCTGATTAAGTCAAATTAAGTCTAACCAGCCATTAAGGCGGTAAAAAGATTTGTCCATGAACCTGCCATATAGGCGGTAAGAAAGTTTAATTACCAACCGACCAATCTGGCGGTATCCTTGATTAGTTAGGTTTAAACCAGATTAAAATAAATTACCAACCGACTAATATAGTGGTATCCTTTTTAAGTCAAATTTTAAATAGTGAATATATTATATTTAAGGGAGATTAATATAAATAGCAATAGTAAAAGAATTACCTTTCACCCTAGCAGTGGGAATTTACCTTCTCATGGTAAATAGTAAAAACTGTAAAAATAAAGAAAATAAATTACTATTATTACAAAACGTAATTAAAATTAATTACAAAATTTAAATTAAAAGAAACTAGAGAGAGAAACTCTCTATTTACATCAAAGAAATGAGAGAGAATGGCACAACTGAAACTGAAATCTCGAGCTCCATTTATAGGCCTCGGTGGGGTTCCAGCTTCTGTCGAAGTGGCACGCTTTGGTTCGTCGGCTGCAGATTCTGGATAAGGTGATAAGGTGACACGTGGCAAAGTGGTTGGGGCTCAATTATTGTGACACGTGGCGGCTTCTGATTAGTCGGCTCAGATTCTTATCCGCCATGTGTCAGATAGGGATAAGAGAGTCAATGATTGATGCTGATGTGGTGCTGACGTGGCGACACATGGCAAAGTGCCTGTCGGCACCGTAGAATTGTGACACGTGGCACTTCCTGATTGGCTGATGATGACGTAGCAGTTTGACTAGTTCAACCTAGTGATGTGGACGATGACGTGGCAATGACAAGGAGTGACACGTGGCGACACGTGGCAATGGCGACTGTCGGCACCGTAGGATGATGACACTTGGCACGACGTATGTTAGCAGATCGGCTGTGATGGTGACACATGGCACGGCGCATGTTAGCAAAGTCAAACTTTTCTCAGATTCTGATTTGTGGACCCGGCGCACGTTAGCACTGTTCGGCGCACGTTAGGCATCGCAACGCTGAAGGTCTTGGCATCGCGACGCGCCTAAATTACCAAAATGCCCCTTTTTCCAATTTTCACTGTTTTGCTCCAAATCACCTCCATAATGTCCTGAAACTTTATTTATCTACAAAATAACACAAAACACATCAAAATATTCACAAAAGTCAAGAAACTATAAAAAAATATTAGGTTAAATGAGTGGGAAATAGTGATAGAATTACCACTTGTCAATCACCTTATCCAAAATCCCACGCGAACTAGAAGCTGCCACGTCGACAATCACCGGCATCGCGACGCAAGTTGCGCATCGCGACGCCCGACCCCTACTAACGCCTATAAATTCAGCTTGATGTCAGAGTTCAAATCATGCATTCCTTGAGTTTTGTAAGGACTTTAAGGATTGCATCTTGTGTGTTTAAGTTTTTGTAATTTAAATTAAGCATTTTTATTTTTAGTATTTTCAATTATACAATTTTACTTTTGTAATAAAATTTTATTTTATTTTATTTTTGTTCTTTTATGTTCGGTTGTTAATTTACTGTTGGGGTAAAGGTGAAGCTTTTTACTTTTATAATTTAGATTAATCTCCCTTAATTATAATATATAAATTATTTAAAACCTGACTTAATAAGGATACCGCTATATTGGTCGGTTGGTAATTATTTTTAAACTGGTTTTAACCTGACTTAATGAGGATACCGCCTGATTGGTCGGTTGGTAATTAATTATTAATTTGACTTAATCAGGATACCGCCTATATGGCTGGTTGGTAAATATCACGCAGATTTATTTATTATAATAAGGGAGATTTCTAAATTAGAAATAGTAAAGGTAGATTAATCTCACTTCAATTATAATATGGAAATTGTGATTTAATAATTTGAATTAAAAGTTGATTCCGCCTTAATGGCTGATTTTAATTATGTAACGTAATGTGACACCGCCTATATTGCTGGTCTTTAGGTGACATATAATTACCGCCTATATGGCTGGTTTATGGATAAATAATAACACCGCCTTTATGGCTGGTTCAACTTAATTGGATAATACTGGCAATTTCCATATTATAATAATTTGAGATTTCTAAAAGTGGATCATCTAACCCCAGCATTTTATTTTTATTATAGGGAAGTGATGAAATACAATATTACTAGACTTAATAGTTGATTTAATTATTTATTGGGTAATTCTTTAGTTTGTTTATTGAGTCTTAAGCTTAATGCTTCTTGTTGTCTGATCACTAATAAGATTGATGTGGTAAACTTAAAATGAACTAGACATAGGGATTTTAGGTTTCAGCCTTAGATTCAATATCCCACGATCTTCCTTGAGGATAGATAACCCTTTAATAGATTTCCTTACAGGATAGACATATACCTGTCGGGCGGGGTAGCCATAATTGGAACTTAATCTTAATGAATCCAGGTAATTTTGTTGACATAGACATATGGTTCATTTGGGTTATACTGGGTATTTGCATTTGACCATCGACATAGGCTTTTGCTATTTTCGTGTTCTAGGTTAGCAAACTGATTTATTACACATAGATAAGAGAATCAATTCATCTTTATATTAATATTGTGTGGAGTCACGACCCTAGATCTTTGAGTCTTTTCTTTTATTTTCCTTAGTGTTTTCTTTTGAGTCTGTTTTTTATTTTAATTAGCAAATCCACATTCAACCAACTAAAAGCAATCAATTCTATTCTCCCTATATTTAGATACCTGTAAATAAATAGTATCAATAATTAATAACAACAGTAGGAATTAAGTCCTCGTGGGATCGATATTTTTTACTACTTGAACGATACGTGCGCTTGTGTTATACGTGTGTGTTTACGCCGGTCAAGTTTTTGACGCCGTTTCCGGGGACTTATTTTTCTTGAGTTATTAATTTTGAAGCTATTTAATTTACTTGTATCTAATTTTCTATATTTTTATCTGTAATTTTTATTTCTTTCTTTTGTTTTCAGGTGATTGAAAAATGGAACATTATTGGGAGATTGAGAGATCACGAGCTTTACTAGAAGATACACCCTAAATCTTGGAGCAACAGTCTGGTTTTATGAGGCCTGTTGTTCAGCCCAACAACTATCACTAGATGTCAGAATCAAGCAATACTACATTTGCTTATCAGAACGAAATGGGGAGATGTGTAATTTATTATGGTAACCACTCGAGCGATCAATGCATATATTTTTCAGAGTGGCAGAATTATTGGAATCATTCAAGGTACGAAGAACCATCATACTTTCCATCTTATCCACCATTCATCTACGATCTTCATCAAGAACCAGAACCATTAGAGGAAGATCAGTTGATTCACATGCTCAAAGATTGGTTCGAGGAACGGGAAGCTCAATTTGATACATAAGTTCAGAGTCAAGCGGTGTCTATACAGAGGATGACAGATCAAGTTAGACAATTAACAAATAACCTGAATCACATATCTCACGAAGAAAATTCAAATAATACTGAAGAAGCCTTCGAATATCCTGAGATTCATCATGACATCATAACTGAGGACGAGGCTGAGCAGTATCAAGAATCAGAGGTATCAGTTCAAGAGCCTGAACCAACAAAGTCTCAATTTGATTTTTATTATTCTGACTCTGACGAGGATAAAGAAGCTGAGCTATTTGTACCAACTGCACCAACAAAGGAGTATGAAACTTTCTATCCTCCAAATGAAGATCTTGGAGCTTCCATTGCACAAATGTTTGAAGAAGATCTACCTGAGCCAATCATTTCACTCATATCAGAGGATGAAGACCTAAAAACATATATAATTTTACATCATCAGATTGACACTTATGGATCATGCATTTCACAGATGACAGATGAAGAATTGAATACGGAAATTTTAAAATTCATCTGTGAAGAAAATGTGGAGTAAGAAGCAGAGCAAATAGAGGAGCAAATGTCTGAACTTATTAAGATCCAGTGAATTCAGGCGAAACATCACTATTTTGGGGAGTGCAGATCAAAAACATCACCCAGAAGCTTGACATAATGGAACTCCCTTTCCAAGTCAAGCACCATACAAGACCTACTAATTTTCTTTTTTTTTTTCGGGAACCACTGGAGCAACAAAGGTTAAAAAGGTGGCACAAGCACTGAGTGAGACAAAATATTTTTTGCCACTTTACCGTTGGAAGAGACCCTTCAAAAGTAACGCACAAGGGATTGTCATTAATCGGACATCTAAAACGATGATGAAACCTCATTGACAGATGGATTTCAGTCACGTCTGGCTGAAGACGAAAAATTTAGCGCTAGTAGGGAGGCAACCCATGCACTTTGTTGTAATTTCTGTTTTCATATTTTGTGTATACATGTTGTAGAGTTTTTAATTTTGTGACCAAAGAATAAGACAGAAGGAATGATGTTTGGCAAAGATAAGAGATAATTCATTAGTGATGGCTAAGTAAGGAATGGATTCTTGAGACGCATCCTATTGAATTTATACTAAACGAATGGCGTATTGCGTACACAATTCGGTTGCCTTAATTATTGCTTTGATTTGCTTTTTTGTTGTAATTATCTTTATTTTCGTAGACAGAATCCAGACTTTTTGACCGTTCACGATTTATTTTATTGTTTAGCTAACAATCGTCCTTTGGAAGATACTAGTGCTATTATTACTCACCCTTTTCAGGTGTTATAAATTCAACTCATCATTGCACTTTTGAAGACATCCAGAGTAAAACATGGAAGCCACTTCAAGAAGATGAGTTGAAAACATCTATGTCTTTTGCGGTACTAGTGTTGGTACTAAGCCACAATACGTAGAAGCAGCACATGAATTGGGTCGAGTCTTAGCTGCAAGGAATATGCACTTAGTATATGGCGGAGCAATCTTGGACTAATGGGGATCGTTTCAAAGGCCGTACAGGAATGAGGCAGTCACATTTTGGGAATCATCCCAAAACCCTTGGCAGAGGCAAATCTTATTGAACCATCAAACGGAGAGGAACTGATCGTGCCAGGTATGTCTGAACGATTGGTAGAAATGATTAACCGTGCTGATGCTTTTATTGCTTTGCCAGGTGGCTTGGGCACATTGGAGGAAATTTTTATAGTGATATCTTGGGCGAACCTGAACATACACCAGAAACCGCTTGGACTGTACAACGTTGATGGATTTTATGATTTTCTTTGTGTGTTTCTTGATGATGCCCGGAGAAATGGGTTCGTGTCAAAACCTTTAAAAGAACTCCACTTCACTGCCAGAACTGCTCCGGATCTAATTGACCAAATCTTAGCCTATGAACCACAAGTTGACCCTATCCTTTCAAAGATAAATTGGTCTGAAGACGATCATGGTAAGAGGCGTCGGATTAATCTGGATCTTAACCTTTAACTTTTCGTGTAGAATTTCAGCTAACCATGTACTATCTTCTAATCTCTTCTTCTATTGTTTAAGACATTGGGGACAATTTCTCATTTAGGTTTGGGGGAGGGAATTAGTTGATCAGTATCTTCTTTTTTTTTGTTGTTTTTATTCCAAAATTTTTCAAAAAATACAAAAAATTTGAAAAATTTTCAAAAATTACAAAAATATTTTGCGTTTTTGTTTTTATTTTGACTAAAAAGGTGAAATTGGTAAGAGATAGCTGAGTAAGGAGTTTCCACTCCTGAGACGTATCTCGAACCTATTTCAGAACAAGTTAATTTTTGTTTATTTCATTTTAAATTATTTAATTTGTGAATTCTCCATAATACTGACTAAAATGGATCTTCATATGCTCAGTTAGCAGATATTATCAACAAGCATTGTAACATACGGACATGAGCTAAAATTGAAAAGTTTGTAATATTCAGTGCTCTATTTTAATTGGAGGAAGCATCTCAAAAAGTGATAGAGTAAAAAAAGCGTCTGAGATCCGAGTTATTAAGTCTGTAAGGGTGTTTTAACACCTAGTGCCCTAAAGCCAACTGGTTTGGGAGTCACTGGCCCAAAGCTCGCTACATGGATCAAGGATGTTGCAAAAAAATATATATATCTGAAGTCTGAGTAATTAAGTCAGTAGAGGTGTCTTAACACCTGGTCCCCTAAAGCCAACTAGTTTGGGAGCCACCGACCCAACACTCGCTACATAGATAGAAGATATTGTATATAAATAAAAAAAAAATCAAAAATCAAAGAAAAATCAGAAAAATTATTCCATTGCTACAAAAAGGTGTGAATTCTGATAAAAATTTAGGACAAAAATATTACTCTCTTATCAACTGCACTTGTGACTGTTGTGGGCAAAAATGAGTTGTTTAATATTTTGTTGGCTGTGTATATGGAGAATGATAATATAATCGGAGAATTTACTTATTCAGTAATTTAGAAAGAAAGAAAACAACTAGTAATTTGGAGTAGAAGTTTCACCTGATTAGTCACTAACTTCTTTATTCTCTTTTCGCTTGTCTTTTTGCTTTTGTGTGCATTAGTTTCGCTACCTTTTTACTTTTGTAAAATGTTTGTGGGTATCATTGTTGTAAACCCTCACGAGACTACAACTCGTCCACTAGGGACACCTAGGGGTTTAAAGGCTTGTTGCATACGCTAAATGCAACTGTGATCCCTACGAAAATGGCTTAGTTAAATTTTATTTTAAAGATGTTTATGTTATTTTATTCTATGTTTTTCTCGAGGACTAGCAAAATATTAGGTTTGGGGGTGTGATGAGTGGTAATTATATCACTATTTCCCAACTCATTTGACCTAATATTTTGTATAGTTTCTTGAGTTTTGTCAATATTTTGATGTGTTTTGTGTTATTTTATAGATAAATAAAGTTTCAGGACTCTCTGGAGGTGATTTGGGCCCAAAACAGTGAAAATTGGAAAAAATTGCATTTTGGTAATTTTGGCGCGTCGTGACGCGCAAACCTTTGGCGTCGCGACGCCTAACATGCACCAAGACTTGCTAACGTGCGTCGGGTCCACAAGTAAGAATCTAAGAAATTTGACTTTGCTAACGTGCACCGTGCCACATGTCACCATCACAGCCGATCTGCTAACGTGCGACGTGCCATGTGTCATCATCCTATGGTGCCGACAGTTGACCGGCGTAAACACACGCGTATAACGCAAGCGCATGTATCGTTCAAGTAGTATAAAAATATCGATCCCACGATGACTTAATTCCTACTATTGTTATTAATTGTTGAATCTATTTATTTACCAATATCTAATTAAATAGAGAAGAGAATGATTGTTTGATTAGTTGAATGTGGTTTTCCTTAATTAAAATAAATAAAATAAACAAAAGAAAATACTAAGGAAAATAACAAAAGACTCAAAGATCTAGGGTTGTGAATCTTTCTAATATCTTTTAAAAGATGAAGTGATTATTTTATGTTTGGGTAATAAATTGGTTTACTAACCTGGAACACGAAATTATGCAAAAGCCTATGTCGATGGTCAGACGCAAATACCCAGTTTAACCTAATTGAACCATATGTCTATGTCAACCAAATTATCAGGATTCATTAAGATTAAGTTCCAATTATGGCTACCCCTGCCCGACAGGTATATGTCTATCTTGTAAGGAAATCTATTAAAGGGTTATCTATCCTCAAGGAAGATCGTGGGCTATTAAGTCTAAGGCTGAAACCTAAAATTCCTTTGTCAAGTTTATTTTAGATTTACCACATCAATCTTATTGGTGATCAGACAACAAGAAGCATTAAGCTTAAGACTTAATAAGTAAACCTTTAAATTTCTCAAACTATAAAATAACCCCTTATAAACCGGTGATATTAGAATTCAATACAACCCTAGATAACTGGCTTATTTACGACACATATTTACGGGTAGTAAAAACTTAAATAAAATAAAAGACATAAAGTAAAATGCTGAAAAGTAAATTACTGAAAAGTAAATGACGGAAAGTAAATGCTCAAATTATATACTGAAAATTAAATGTTGAAAAGTAAATTGCTGAAAAGTAAATGCTGAAAGTAAATTGCTGAAAAGTAAATAAAGTAAAAGTACAATAAAAGAAAATGTTGAGGTAAAAGGATCCAATTTTATTACTTCTATTTTAGATATCTCCCTTAATATAATTTATTAATTTTGCATGATAATTACCAACCAGCCATATAAGCGGTATCTAGATTAAGTCCAATTAATAATTAATTACCAACCGACCAATCAGGCGGTATCCAGTTTAGTCAGGTTAAAACCAATTTAAATAATTACCAACCGACCAATATGGCGGTATCCTCATTAAGTCAGGTTTTAACTAGTTTATATATTATAATTAAGGGAGATTAATCTAAATATTAGTAATAAATAAAAGTATTGTGCGTAAAAGTAAATTGCGGAAAGTACAAACTGAAAAGTAAAGAAAATAAAATGCGAAAGCGGAAATTAATTACTGAAAGCTGTAAATAAACAAACAAGATACAATCTTCTTAGTATTCTTAAGGAATTCCTTAGAAGAAAGTATGAATTTACAAATGAAATGGCTTCATATTTTTAGGCAAAATTTTGCCTCCATCAAATCATCCACCAAATCCATTATTAATTGCTCCACTAATTACTCCACTAATTGCTCCACCAAATCCATTATTAATTGCTACACTAATTACTTTTCATGTTTGGTGGTGATTTAATAATTTTTATTATTTATTTATTAATTTACTTTTTTGCTTTGAAAATGATTGAAAATGACTTTAATAATTACACATAACACACTTCTGGACGGTTCATCAATTTCAGGCATGAAATCTTCAGAATTCGAAATTATTTTGTCTTTCAAAGTTGTAGATCTTTGCGTCTTCTGTAATCTAAACTTGAATCCGCTCAATCCGATATCAGAGTAAAGAGTTATACCCAAAATACGACAGATGCACAAAACTGGAATTTCCAAAACTGCACTTCGTTAAAACACCCTTTCAAGTTTCCAATCTTTAAAATTAATATGTCAAGTCCAATTTTTGCCCTTATTTGACCCAAATTTCATCCTAAATGATTTCATTGTGTCCCAATATTATTTTATCTGCAAAATAAACTAAAACACATCAAAACGTTCATCAAACCCGAGAAACTAAACAAAATATTAAGCCCCGGACAACCTAAAACCAAAGTATATTGATTGTCGGAAGTATTAGCGGTGCAAGTCTCAGGTTAAGACCAAATACACCTACCCTGATTCGGACTTCCATAGACACATAGTCATACTACCAATGGAATTCCGAGGGGTCTATTCAGAGCGAAGCTGTTTTCCATACCATCGGTAAAACACAACCTCCTACTACACTTGCATGAGTATCATATACCCAAATATATGAGAACTATGTCGTTATGCCCTCACAACGCGCACAAGTGTAATACTAGTCTTTTACGCATTATCGATCTCCAATCTCGATAATACTCTGACTAGGGATATTTAATGATTAAACCTTCGTGGATTGATACTGTCTCATATCATCTCAATCTAGGAACTAATCATAAGGACCTCCTATCATTTATACATCTTGGTGATCTAATCACAAAAATTATGAGAGCAATTTCCTTTGTCACATAGTTAATTTGTACAACAACACCATGATCTGTACAAATAGTGACTCTATGGGTCATAACTGTCCAACAATCTCCCATTTGGCCTATAGCCATTCACTCGAGTGTCCTACACCCGAACTATGTACGGTTCGCTCAAATTACTGAGAAAAGACTTTCGTCAGCGGATTTGCATGGTTATCATCTGATGCGATTTATTCGATCATCACATCGCCATGATGTATGATCCGAACGAATCAGATGAATAGTTGAAGTATATATCTAGATCGTTGATGAGACCATTAATTCTTTAGCTTGCGGTGTAGCCTATCTCAGCTGCTAACAGAACTATATCTAATCTAATTAGATTATTATCAATCCAGAAGGCTTCTATTGCTGCCTCAGCTGCAGCAATAATCCACTTTTGTTGTTTATTCGGTAACAGTATCTGCTTGGAAGATTTCCAGCTTACTGTTCCGTTATTCAAACTGTATAGCACCGTTTTACGACTTATAATCATTTTATTGGTTAGGAAACTTGCAGTAGTGATCTCAGTCACTTCAAGTTCTCCTTCTCCATAGTATAAGACAGCCTCCTTAGTTCCTCTATGATACTAAAGGATGTTCTTAACATCAATCCAGTGACTATCACTTGGATTTGCCTGATTGTGACTCCATATGCTCAAAGCGTATAAGACACCAGGTCACGTACATTTTTCAATATAGAGTTCTCGGAGAGTATTAACAACTTTAAATCTATCCCAGTAGATCTTTATTCCTAGAATAAAGGTTATTTCTCCCAAGAAATCTACGGAGAATTTTTCTCGAAAGCCAAGCTTTCACCGATTGTATTTGGGAATTTCATTTCCAAGAAATGATATATTATCATTATTTTATTTAGGACATTTATGTCAGTGCGCTCCCACTAACCCTCTTATATACACAAGAATCATTTTCGTTTTGAATCAAATCATACACCATTATGATTACATCAAAATGATAACTCAATGCTTGCTTCAATCCATCCATGGATCGAATTAACTTGCAAACCTTGTTTGCTTGTTTTGGTACGACAAAACCGTCAGGATGTTGTAAACATCCTCCAAAAGGTTTCCATTAAGGAAAACGGTTTTGGCATTCAGCTGTCATATTTCATAAATGAAACATGCAGCACCAACAAGCATTATCCAAATGGATTTACCATGGTAACAGGTAAAAGGTTTCGTCGTAATCGACACAATATTGATAACGATACCTTTTCACTACAAGCCTAGCTTAGTACGTTGGTATGTTGCCTTCCACGTATGTCTTCCTTGAAGATTTATATAATACCAATAGGCACAATGCCTTGTGGTACAACAACTAGTGTCTAAACATAGTTGGTATACATGGAATCCATTTCGGACATCATGGCACTATGCCATAATAGGGAGTCGATACCTAGTATCACTTCCTCATACGTAGTCAGTTCGTATTCCTCAATAAGATTGACATCTTTATGAGGTGAGATCAGAAACCCATACCCCAGGTTGTTTTCTGACTCTCTCCAAATCTTTAGGAATGAGAAACCGGTTTCTTTCCTGTTCATATCTAATATGAAGTCTGTCTAACAGATTTCTTTATGGAACCTTATTCTAAATAAGTTTTTCACTGTTTAATGCTTATCCGTTGAAGGAAATGGTAGCTCAGAGCGACTCATGATTAACCTTATCATGTCTAACAAAATTTGGTTTATCCGTTCGGACACATCGTCAAAATGGCGTGTTCCGGGAGGAGTCCTCATTGAAAGAATACTATACTCTTTCAGGTATATTAGAAACTTATTGCTTAAGTATTTTCATCATGGTCTAACTGTGATGTTTTAATACTTTAGCCGATCTGTTTGTCTATTTCGTGTCGAAACTTTAAAAGTTTCCGAATTATGTTTCAAAGGAAACACATAACCATAACGCAATGCCACATCCGTAAAGGTCACGAAATATTCATATCAATCTCTAGCCTAGCTAGATATGGGCCCACCTACATCACTATGAACAAGGGCTAACAAATCGGTGGCACTTGCACTTTTACCAAGTAAATAGTGTTTTAAGCATTTTGCTTAATAAACTAGATTCGTAGACATTATTTGAATGGAATCAAATATGTCTTAGCACCCACTCTTCGAAAGTCTGGATATACGAGTCTTGTTTAATTTTGTCCCAGACAACAATGCCACAATTAAGTTTCAACTGATTAAATCAGTTTGAGCTATTTGTTTGTCATGTTATACGTTTGAGATTTATTTATATTCAAAATATAAATATTGTTATTCACATCTAATGTGTTTATCTCAATATCATCTTTATATAATAAAACACTTTAGTGTTCTAGAATATAAAGGTATATCCGCAACGGATTATACTCAGATATAGAGATAATGTATCTAGTCAAACTAGTTACATTGTAACAGTTTTCTAATTTTAAGTACACACCCGAAGGGTAGTTCCTAAACTTAGGTATCTACGGTTAAAACAGCGACTTTCGTCCCGTTTCCTATTCGTAGATATTTCTCATCTGAAGTCAGTATCCTGCTCATAGCAGATTCTGCACACCAGTACATATTTATGTATCACACTAAGTATCTAAAATCCAATTTTAATACTAGTTGTGAACATATTTATGACTAACATGTTTGAAGTCAGAGCCTTGCCCGTTCTTCAATTCCTTCATGTATGCCTTGTCCAAACGGCAGTCACGCTTCCGCGATCCCGTTTGCCACAATTAAGGCAGACGTTTTGGGATATGTTCTTTATCTTCCCAATAGATTATAATGATTTTGTCTTTGCCATTTTCTACACCCCATAACCCTTTGGCCAAGCATTGGCCTTCTAGAATGTCAAAATAAGATGCGCCTTGCGCTTCTTGCCTTATTGCAAACTTTGGCTTTGTATCCTTGAGTATAGCCATTAACTCTCCAAGAGTTTACTATTGCAATTTAGTACTTCAAAGATCTAAAAATAGATCTATGAAGATCCTTCAATTTCATTATCATACTTTAAGGATCTAATCCTTAGTTCTAATTAAAAATTAAGGAGTCTATTTGGCAAGCATAATGGATTAAGCACTAAAGTTATCATCACATGAATCTTCCAAAGATCATGCTCTATTATTTGCTTAACTCCGGGCTTAGGCCTAATATGTTATTTTATCAAATAAAGTAACTTATTAGTTTCCAGGACCATCCTGAAATTTTATTCCCAATTTGAAAATTAAAGTCGTTTAAAACATTTTTCACCCAGGATTATGTTTTAAATACCAATCTTTCATTCTTATCTTGATTCTAATAGTCCAACTATTTAATCAACGATTTTGGTAATATTCATTATAATGATTACCATAGTCCAACTATATAATCAACTATAATTTAATAGGTTAATTCAAATATATTGATTACTATAATCCAATTATATAATCAACTATTAATTGAAATAGTTTGAATACAGTCCAACTGTTTATTTAAAACAACTATTAAAAATTAGTCCAACTAATATATTAATTTATTTGATGTAATATATGAAATGAGCGCGTATGGCAAGTTACTAAACGAGTATTGCAAATTCAATACTTGCCTCCCACTATTTTTCGGCGAGCCTCTACCCTATGTTGAGTACTCGGGAAACCTTATTTCCTAGTGGGCTAGGATCCCTTTAAATAACACACAATCTTGACTTTGGCCAACAAATTGTATGATAATTAACGAGGTAGATCTCTAAGATCAATTGGATCTCATCCAATTCCTAAATCCAGTAGGTGAACATCCAAGTCCGAAACATATATCTTATATATGCCAATATATCCAATATATTACCTAACCTTTTTCCTCTGAATCAACTAAGTTTTGGCTTTGGCACAACAAACTTAGTGATCCCAGTTAAGCGGAACCCATTGACTTTGGAAAGCTTCGTAATCAATGTCGATGGACAAGAAGTGATCTTGGCTTTGGCCAACAAATCACAACTTGGACAAGACACCAATATGGAACAAAGCCTTCATGATTCAAACACATCCTCGACGGACAAAGGCCTTGACTTTGGCCAACAAACCAATGCCAGTCTTGGATCTTGAGTAAGAATCACTCAATGGAAGGAAAAACGCTTAATATCTTGTGAGGGTTTTTCGCGTGCAAATTGGCAACCAGTTAATTTTCTTTGTAAAGGTCTCATCATCATACACCCTTAAACATGCATTCTCAACACATAATAAGGCGGATATAAATAAAATAATAATGATATGCGGATGGATACTTAACACATTGTTCCTAGAACAAATCTCTCATTTTCCTCTCTCCCGCTAGCACAAGTATTAACTTCTACCAGTTACATAACACTTCTAAAGAAACCTCATTTACATTGAGGAGAATATGTGAGAAGAGAAATACAATGAGAAATGAGGTAATAGGCTGGACACGCAGGTCCAATTAATCAATTCTAAATTTATTACAACAATTTCCAAAATTGCCCCACCCATCTAATATCCATCTGATATACATTATTCATGCATCACAACCATGTATTCACACAAGCATGTTATCAATCAATCTAATCCAATTAATTAATCTGATAATTAATGATCATCCAATGTTCAAACAACGATTTGATTTTACTCGAGTCAAACTCGTTTTGCGAATAAGTACTCAAAGTACGAATTCTTGAATTAAATTAAACTACAACATTAAATCCAATTTAATTTTGCATTTAATACTAATTCTCTATTTAATTCCAAATTAAATATTACATTTTATTAACGAACATTTACGACTTAGATTCTAAATCTAATCGTTACGGTTCTCAAAGCCCGATTAACATCCAATGTTAATTTAATTAAAGTCCAATGGGCTTTTAATTAATTTCTTAAGGTATGGACTTTTGGTCAACTTGGGTCAAACCCAAAGACTAAAGCCCATTTAAAGGAATCACCCTTATATGCCTAGAAACCAATTTAGGCCCATTAGGCCCAATTAAATATTAAAGGTCCATTAGTCATAATTGGACTTTATGGAAATGGTTTTGGGCCCAATTGGATCCAACTAATTTAGCCTAAACCAATCTTGGTACAACCAAGCCCATTTAAGCCCAATTACAACTTTACAAGCCCAATTTCCAAAATTAGCCCAATTAATTAAATCACAAAAATTCCAATTTCATAATTCAATTAACCAAAGTGTATTACATAATTAATTACTCAAATCAACATTTCCAAAACACAAATTTGTACAATTAACTATGCTCATTATCAACAATTAGTGTCCAACACAATTGATCAAAAATCAAACCCATTTACATACTTACATGTCTCGGGAATGTGAGGTTAATTTATGTCCGATTTGGTTTCAATCCAATCAAATCCACAATCAACATTAAATAAAGAATTCCAATCATTTCAAGTCATCCAATGATCAACGAAACAAAAAATACAAAGACATTAGGGCATCAATTGAATTCGGCCAAGCCTCAATTTTTGGGGAAAAATGATCCAATCCAATTTTCATGAAATTGATCCAATCAAACTTCAATTAAACATCATTTAAGCATACTCAATCAAGAAATTTAACCAAATCATGCTCAAAATCAATTTACCCAATTTTAACCCTAAATTCAAGTTTCATGCTTTTACTCTCTCTGATACCATTGTTGGGAAAATCTACGGTCAATGAAACAAAGTGCGAATACACGAAGAAGTTGCGGAATACTTACATCGATCGGTAGAGGCGATGCGACGAAGGATAAAACTTTTTATGCCCTCCTTTGTGCTCTCGGCAGTGAGCTGAATTTAGTCCTCCAAAATTTCGGCCATCTCCAAGCTCCAAGCTTTCGAATGGTGATTCCAAGCTCACAAGTGGGTTTCCCTATCACCTTTGTATGTCTCCTTTGTGTGCTAGCACTCTTGATTTTGCAACAAAATCATCACATTTCTTCTCCTTGGCTCTCGGCAGTGGCCAAAACCAGAAAAGGAAAACAGCCCATTTTGGGCGTGAGAGAGAGGGAGAAATAGAGAGAAAGATGTGTGTTAGTTGGTGGCAAAATGTGTATCTAATACACTTATTAATTTTAAAATCCATTTACCAAATATTTGGCTTTCCAAAAGTCAAATGGAAATTAAGCCACAACCACTTCCAACAACTACTATCAATCACATCAAAAGTGACAAGTTGTCACATCAATCGATTGACTGGTGATTTGACGCTTGATGTGACTCGCGGGCCGCACTTGAATTCGAAATGCGAGTGCGCTCGTAAACACTCCCGGGCTCGGGTTCGCTAATTCCAAATTAACAAATTTTCCGTTGCGACGTAATTAAATAATTATGCCTAGCAAAATCACTATTCACGTCGCTAACGAATTAATTCTAAATTAACTCGTTCGTCCGAATTAAAATCTAATTTCAATTCCGTGTCGAAATCCAATTTCATATAATATATCGAATATATTATATTTTATCGATTAATTCCAAATTAATCGTTCTCTCTCTATAAATGATATTTTATCCCAGATAAAATATCTCCGTAATTAATCCCAGATTAATTTTCTCTCTCTACTAATTAATCTCATATTAATAAAGTGTGAGTCATACGTCATCGGTGAATCTTCGGGAAGTAACCCATGAGATCCCCGGATATGTTGGCAGTAAATTCGGTCGTCGGACTATCCGAACACGTACATACCTAGTACTACGTTTTTACCGATTTACAAGACAAGGTTGGCTTCTAGAAAAGCGCCATGCCTACCCAATTCTCCAGAAATATCCTTACAAGAATATGTGATAAATATCAGGCGTAGTATACGTAGTATTGCGTATCCCGATCCAGTATCGGATGTCACGTGCAAGGCCTGGGGCTGGAATTGTGTCTGCCCCGTACGAAGCACGTATCGGATCTCTGGTAACTAGTCTCTATAATCGGATAATCATGACCTAGTCATATTATCCCGATGATTGCAGTACATAAGAGAACCAGTTCCGTATCCTACGTGATCATCATCTCCACTATGACTGGAGTGATACTTCCGTCTTGACTTCACACCCAACACACTACGATTCTCAATATACCCTGCAGAGGCGTACACAGAACCTGTTAAAGCCCTGGATGACCTAAAACCAAATTATATTGATTGTCACAAGTATTAGCGGTGCAAGTCTCAGGTTAAGACCAAATACACCTACCCTGATTCGAACTTCCATAGACACATAGTCATACTACCAATGGAATTCCGAGGGGTCTATATTTAGTGATGGATGTCAATTCACCTTTTTGGTGAGTGACAACTAGTCACTATTCATGATGTTGGTTGTTGAGAGCCTTTAATGTATTTTTTGGCTCCAAAATGGTTTTGACTTTTTGAAAGCCATATACCAAACTTTTGTAAGACCTTTTTGCATTACTTGTTTTTAGAAAACTAAATCAAAAACAAAAACTCTATTTCTCCCAATAGCTCTCAAAACCGTGAGCCATATCAAAGGAAAGAAAAATTATTTTTTCTTTCAATCTTGCTAGCACATTCAATGAATCATTCAAGGTGATAGGGAAACCATCTCAAGAGCTTGGAATCCTCTCAAAGTTTGGAGCTTGTTCATCTTCAACCAAACTTGGAGCTTGGCCGAATACAACAATGATTGTTTGTGTTATTCGTCTTCAAAATTCGTTCAATGTAAGTGTGATTCTGCCTCACTTCTTTGAGTATTCATTCTTTTCATTACTTAAATATGATCTTGGGGCCACATTAGAAACCAACATAATTAACCTTATCATGTCCAACAAAATTCGGTTTCTCTGTTTGGACACACCGCTCAATTGAGGTGTTCCGGGAGGAGTCTATATTGAAAAAATACTATACTCTTTCAAGTAATTGAGAAATTTATCGCTTAAGTATTTTCATCATGGTCCAATCGTGATGTTTTAATACTCTTGCCGGTCTGTTTTTATACTTCGTGTCAAAACTCTTTGAATTTATCAAAAGTTTCCGATTTATGTTTCACAAGAAACACATAACCATAACGCGGTGCTACATCCGTAAAGATTACGAAGTATTCATATGCACCTCTAGCCTAGCTAGACATGGGCCCACTTACGTCACTATGAAGGAGGGCTAACAGATCGGTGGCACTTGTACTTTTACCAAGTAAAAAGTATTTTAGGCATTTTGCCTATTAAACTAGATTCGTAGACATCATTTGAATTAGAATCAAATTTGTCCTAGTACCCACTCTTCAAAAGTGTGGATATACGAGTCTTGTTTAATGTGTCCCAGACAACAATGCCACAATTAAGTCTAATCTGATTAATTCAATTTGAGCTGTTTGTTCGTCATGTCATATGTATGAGATTCATTTATATTCAAAATATAAATACTGTTATTCACATCTAATGTGTTTATCTCAATATCATCTTTATAAAATAAAACACTTAGTGTTCTAGAATATAAAGGTATACCCGTAACGGGTTAAACTTAGATATAGAGATAATGTTTCTAGTCAAACTAGGTACATTATAACAGTTTCCTAATTTAGGTACATACCAAAAGGGTAGTTCCTAAACTTAGGTTTCTATGGTTAAAACAGCGACTCTCGTCCCATTTTCGACTCGCATGTTGATCTCAACTAAAGCCAGTCTCCTGCTAATCAGCAGATTCTGCACATCAGTACATGTTTATGTACCACATCTAGTATCAAAATCCAATTTTGAAACTAGTAGTGAACATGTTTATGACAAACATGCTTGAAGTCGGAGCATTGCCAGTCTTCTCTTCCTTCACGTCTGCCTTGTCCATACGGCAGTCGTGCTTCACTGACCTCGTTTGTCACATTTTAGGCAGACATCTTGGGATATGTCATTTGTCTTCCCAGAAGACTGTGATGATTTTTCCTTTGCCCCTTTTAGAAGCTCTGGCTTTGCCTCCTTGAGCATAGCCATCAACTCTCCAAGAGTTTACTCTTGGTTCATAATGAACCTGCCCCAGCTTTCAGGTAGAGACTATAAGATCAAATCTTTGGTAGTCTCGGCCACGTAAGTAATGCCCAGCTAACCTAGCTGATCGATGTCAGCAATCATCTGCGACACCTAGTGCTCGACAGATGTACCCTCTGACATACACGAGCGAAATTGCTTCTTTTGCAATTTGTACTTCTAAGATCTAACATTAGATCTATGAAGATCTTTAATTTCATCATCATGGTACAAGGATCTAATCCTTAATTTTGACGATGAAATTAAAGAGTCATTGCGGTAAGCATAAAGGATTTAGCACTAAAGTTATCATCAACATGAGTCTTCCAAAACTCATGCTCCACTAAAGTTATCTATCAAATAGAGTAACTTCTTAGTTCCCAGGACTATCATGGGGTTTTATTCCCAATTTGAAAATTAAAGTCGCTTAAAGACATTTTCACCTAAGATTATGTTTTAAACGCTAATCTTTCAGTAATCTTGATTTCAATAGTCCAACTATCCAATCAACGATTTCGAGTACAATTAAATATAATGATTACTATAGTCTAACTATATAATCAACTATAATTTGATTGGTTAAATTCAAATATATTGATTACTATAATCCTTTTATATAATCAACTATAAATTGAAGTAGTTTGAATACAGTCTAACTGTTTAATTTAAAACAAAAATTAAATATTAGTCCAACTAATATATATTTAAATAATGATGAAAAATGAAATGAGCGCGTATTGGCAAGTATCTAAATGAAATTGCAAATTTAATACTTGTCTCCCACTATTTTTCGGCGAGCCTCTAACCCTCTGTGGAGTACTCAGGAAACCTTGTTTCCTAGTGGGCTAGGATGCCGTTAAATAACACACAATCTTGACTTTGGCCAACAAATTGTATGATAATTAACTAGGTAGATCTCTAAGATCAATTGGATCCCATCCAATTCCTAGATCCAGTAGGTGGACATCCAAGTCCGAGACATATATCTTATTTATGCCAATATATCCAATATATTACCTAACCTTTTTCCTCTGAATCAACTAAGCCTTGGCTTTGGCACAACAAACTTAGTGATCCCAGTTAAGTGTGACTCATTGACCTTGGAAAGCTTTGTAATCAATGTCGATGGATAAGAAGTGATCTTGACTTTGGCCAACAAATCACAACTTGGACAAGACATGCGATATAGAACAAAGCTTTCGTGATTCAAACACATCCGCGATGGAAAAAGGTCTTGACTTTGGCCAATAAACCAGTGCCAATATTGGATCTTGAGAATGAATCACTCAATGGAAAGAAAATTGTTTAATATTTGTTGAGGGTTTTTCGCATAATTGGCAACCAATTAATTATCTTTGATTAGGTCTCATCATACACCCTTAAACATGCATTCTAAAAGCATAATAAGGCGCGGTAAATAAATTAATAATGATATGCGGATGGATATATAATACAATTTGTTCCTAGAACAAATCTCTCCATTTCCTCTCTCCCGCTAGCACAAATCTTACTTCTACCCAATTATATAACACTTCTAAAGAAACCTCATTTACATTGAGGGGAATAGGTGAGAAGAGAAATACAAAGAGTCAAGAGGTAATAGGCTAGACACGCAGGTCCAATTTAATAAATTCTAAATTTATTACAACAATTTCCAAAATTGCCCTCACCCATCTAATATCCATCTAATATACATTATTCATACATCACATCCATGTATTCACAAAAAGCATGTTATCAATCAATCTAATCCAATTAATTAATCTTTGATTAGTGACCATCCAATGTTCAAACAATGATTTGATTTGCGCGAGTCCAACTCGTTTTAAGAATAAGTACTCAAAGTACGTATTCTTGAATTATATCGAACTACAATATCAAATCCAATTTAATTCGTATTCAATACTAATTCTTTATTTAATTCAAAATTAAATAATTACACTTTATTAATGAGCATTTGCGACTTAGATTCTAAATCTAATCTTAACGGGTCTCAAAGCCCAATTAACATCCAATGTCAATTTAATTAAAGTCCAATGGGCTTTCAATTAATTTATAAGGCATGGACTTTGGCAACCAAAGCCCAATAAGGAATCACCCTTTGCCAAAAATCAATTTAGGCCCATTAGGCCCAATTAAATTAAATGCCCAATTATCATTTTTGGACTTTATGGAAATGGTTTTAGGCCCAATTGGATCCAACCAATTATCATAAACCAAACTTGGCCCAACCAAGCCCATTAAGCCCAAATACAACATTATTAGCCCAATTCCAAATTTAGCCCAACTAATTAAATTCCAATATTCCAAATATCATAATTTAATCAATTAAAGTGCAATAGCCATAATTAATTAGTCAAATTAACATTTCCAAAATACCAATTACACTAATTAATCATGCTTTATTATATCAGATCTCTAGTAACTAGTCTCTATTATCGGATAATCATGACCTAGTCATATTATCTTGATGACTACAGTACTAAAGAGTACTAGTTCGGTATCCTGCGTGATCATCATCTCCATATGACTGGAGTGATACTTCCATCTTGACATCACACCCAATACACTATGATTATCAATATACCCAGAAGAGGAATACACAGAACCTATTAAAGCCCTGGATGACCAAAACCAAAGTATATTGATTATCGCAAGTATTAGCGATGTAAGTCTCAGGTTAAGACCAAATACACCTACCTTGATTCGGATTTCCATAGACACATAGTCATACTACCAATGGAATTCTGAGGGGTCTATCCAGAGCGAAGCTGTTTCCGTACCATCGGTAAACATAACCTCTTATCACACTTGCATAAGTATCCAATACTTAAATATATGAGAACTATGTTGTTATGCTCCCACAACGCGCACAAGTGCAATACTAGTCTATTCCGTATTATCGATGTCCAGTCTCGACAATACTACGACTAGGGATATTTTAATGATTAAACCTTAATGGATTAATATTGTCTCATATCTTATTAATCCGGAACTAATCATATGGACTTTTATCATTTATGTATCTTGGTAATCCAATTACAAATGATAAAAGAGCAATTTCCTTTGTCACATAGTTAATTTGTATAAAAACACAATGTTTTGTACAAATAGTGATGTTATGGGTCATAATTGTCCAACAATTGTAGCATTGTAATATGTTGCCTACAAAAAATGAGTTACGTTAATATATGACAATAAAAATACAGTTATGCACCAAAAAGACTTATGTTAAATACGGTTGCACTTCATCACAATTACTCAATATAAACCAATGCGCACGTTGAGCTTCCTCAAATGTTTGTAATTTGACACTTACTGCTCCAAACGGTCTGCAATTTTGATATAACAATGTGATATCTTCCTTATTACTTGCATCTCCATCATAGTTTCGTGTCCGACGATTAAAATGAGTTTCAATATTCTGCATGTACATCGAACAAAATTTTATTTCCTCACTTATTACAACAGCCTCTGCTATTGACCCTTCAGGTCGCGCCTTGTTTTTCAAATATTATTTGTAATGTCCCAAAGCCCTGCAGATATTACAACAAGTTTGCATTAATAATAAATTTAATGCACACATAAAATTTAAGAATGTAATATTTAAAACTGTATAGTACCTCTAAATGGGATACATCCATCTGTAATGGAAAGGACCTCCCTTCCTAGCTTCAACCGATAAATGCACGGCCAGATGTACCATCACATCAAAAAAATTGGTGGCAATATTCACTCCAGCTTGCACAGGAGTATCACGATTCCTCGCTCAAGTTCGTCAATAACAGATGTGGTTAATGTCCTCTGATATAATTGTTGGACAATTATGACCCATAGCGTCACTATTTGTAAAAGACATTGTGTTTTTGTACAAATTAATTATGTAGCAAAGGAAATTGCCTTTTATCATTTCGTAATTAGATTACTTAAATGTGTGAATGATGAAAGTCCTTATGATTAGTTTCAGATTGAGATGATATGAGACAATATCAATCCACGACGGTTTAATCATTAAATATCCCTAGTCGTAGTATTATCGAGACTGGACATCGATAATGCAGAATAGATTAGTATCGCACTTGTGCGTGTTATGGAAGCGTAACAGCATAGTTCTCATATATTTAAGTATTATATACTTATGCAAGTGTGGTAGGAGGTTGTGTTTTACCGATGGTACGGAAAACAGCTTCGCTCTGGATAGACCCATCGGAATCCCATTAGTAGTATGACTATGTGTCTATGGGAGTCCGCATCAGGGTAGGTGTATTTGGTCTCAACGTGAGACTTGCATCGCTAGTCTTTGCGACAATCAATACGCTTTGGTTTTGGTCGTCCAGGACTTTAACAGGTTCTGTGTACGCCTCTTCTGGGTTTATTGAGAATCGTAGTGTATTGGATGTGATGTCAAGACGGAAGTATCACTTCAGTCATATAGAGATGATGGTCACGTAGGGATACAGAACTGGTTCTCTAAAAGGTTGCAACCGTCGGGATAATATGACTAGGTCATGATTATCCGATAAAAAAGAGACTAGTTGCTAGTGATCCGATATATGCTTCGTACAGGGCAGACATTATTCCAGCCCCAGGCCTTGTATGTGACATCCGATACTGGATTGCAATACGCAATACTATATATAATACGTCTGACATAGATTATATATTCCATTAAGAATATTTATGGAGAATTGGGTAGGCATGGCGCTTTGATATAAGCCAACCTTGTCTCGTAAATCGGTAAGAACGTAGTACAAGGTACGTACGTGTTAAAATAGTCTGATGACCGGATTTACTGCCAACATATCCAAGGATCTATTGGGTCGCTTCCCGAAGATTCACCGATGACGTATGATTCAAACTTTATTAATCTGGGATTAATAGCGGAGAGACTTTATCTTGGATAAAGTACTATTTGAAGAGAGAGAAATGATTAATTTGGAATTAATGGATAAAATAATATATTCGATATATTATACGAAATTGGATTTCGACGCGGAATTAAAATCGGATTTTAATTCGGGATAACGAATTGATTTAGAATTAATTCGCAAGCGATGTGAATAGTAATTTTGCTAGGCATAATTATTTAATTAAATTTGATTTAATTACGACGCAATGGAAAAATCATTAATTCGGAATTAACGAAACCGAGCCCGGAATGTGTTTGCGACGCCACTTCGATTTTAAATCAACTGCGGTCACAAGTCACATCGCGAGTCACATCACTTTAGTGATAGATGTCAAGTCACCTTTTTTGGTGAGTGACATGCAGTCACTATTCATGATGTTGGTTGGTGTGGGCATTTAATGCCATTTTGGAGCCAAAATTGGCTTTGACTTTTTGGAAAGGTTATACCAATTTTTGGTAATTGTTTTTCATTATGTTTTTAGAAAACAAATTACAAACAAAAGAAAAGTCTCTCTCTCCCAAATCCTTGCCATTGTCGTGACTCTCCAAAGAGGAAAATAAGCTTGATTTTCTTTCATCTTTTGCTAGCACAAACAAGGAATCGATATAAGGTGTTAGGGAAACCAATCTAAGAGCTTGGGATCCATTTAAAACTTGGAGCTTGTTCAACATCATCAACAAAATAAACCTTCGCCGTGAGCTTCTACAAGGAGGAAAAGTTTTTGTTGATCATCACATCCAAAGTCGTTCAATGTAAGTGGGTTTCTGCCACTCTTCTTTGTGTATTCATTCTATTTCTATGCTTAATATGATCTTAGGATTAACCTAGAAACCCAAAAATAATTGTTTAAAGAAGCCACATAGATCAAGTACGACGTCGCATACATTCGGGGGCAGATAAGGTCGAATGCCAACATGAAGGAGAATCTCCAGAAGCACATGACAATCGTAACTCTTTAACCCCGTTATTGTATCTGTTAGGGTTGGTGCTCAGAGCGTCAATTCCCGATTGTATTTCTTTATGAATACTACTGTAAAACGTTATTATTATGAATAATATATGCAGTTTCTATAATATAATGTATCTTTTAATATGGTAAAGACGTAATGACCTTAGAATGACTAGTCATGATACTGTTGCAAAAGCTTCGCAACTGACATTGAGTAGTATCATGACGTTGTCTTTCTCAGATAGTTCATGGTCAAGGTTTACACTACTTGGTCAGTATAGTAAATCCGTTGAGACCGGTACATGTCGTATACAGGAATATATGATTCCAATGGTTTCTCAATGAACCATAAGTCTTGGAGACTAGTATAGACGTGTAGGTGTTTATAGCGGATAAACACTGAATGACTCACCGAAGATTCTTAATGGATGGTACACCAACGTCAATAAGAATCTTATCGGGTTGAGTAACACTTGTGTTTCTTCGACTTGAGATACCACTGTGGGCGCATGAGACATCTTCCACACTTATATGGCAGTCACGTCACCGATCTTTTTAAATCAGACCTTCGTATGTTCGTTGGGTGTGGATAGATCCTCATGGTGTCCTGTGTGTATCGAGATAGGATCCATCAGTTCTGTGTATCAGAGCATAGGTAGTCCATATGATTTGCAATCAGATAAAAACCATGGGCCCGTGGTACAATTTAGAAGTTATTTCTAAATGTTCTTTTTGAGATTGCTAATAGAATAGTCGACTGGATAATCCCTATAGAGATTTGACGTTTACATCTATATCTCTGGGATTTATCCGGATACCTGTGACGGATGAATTATACATTTTCCATGACATTGACCTGTATGATTCAACGAGTTTATCTGTGATCGTCATAATTTACGGGTGGATAAATTATGGACACGAAATTGGATTTCATGATGGATATGCCTGAATCTAGAGAGTCTCACTAATGAAACATACTCGTAGAGCACTAGGGCAACATTTATAAATAATATTGATTATTTATAAAGTCGTTTAAAGGTTAAACGAAAAATACATGTGTAGGGACCCAATAGTCATTTCCTTAATTTTTGTGTATTTGCATTTAATGTTGGATTAATTCAAATACACATTAATTAATTGTCAAATTAAGATATTTGACTAATATCATAAACATATATGTATTTGATATTTGATGTAAATATAATACATATGTTTAATATATTTATTTTTAAATAATTATTTAATTATTAAATAATTAAATCAATTAAAAATATAAATATCCTAAGTTGTGGTATTTATTTTAATGACTTGAGTTGCTATTTTTGACTTGCTTTATTACATTAAATGATTTAATGATTAAAGTAATAAGTTAATAAAGCAAACTTTAAATGAAACAAAATTAAAATATCTAGATATTATTACTAGCAGAATTCGGCCAAGCCATATTTGTGCAAGTATATATTGTTTTGTTTCATTTAGGGTTGGCTAACCTAATACACTTTATCAAAAACTCCATTGAAGAAAGAAAAGAAGCTTGAGAGAAAGAAAGGCAAAAAAACCAAGAAAAGCTTGGAATTTAGTAAGTATTTCCAACCTTCCATTAGAGAGAAAAATGTTCCTCTTGTTGTGGGCTTCACCTTGTGATGTTCTTGTGTTTTTCCTATTCTTTATTCTTTTTATTTTTGGTGGATAAAAGTTTGATAAAAGGGTTGAGCATGTATAAAGTTGATAGGATGTTGCTAATAAGCTAGTTAGCATTCTTTTCATGGTTTTAGAACCTTGTTGCCATTCTAGAGTTATTGAACCACTCTTAAATCACCTAGAATTGTTCTATAGTTGTTTAATTGTGGTGAGGCTTGATTGGTGTTAAAGAAACAGGATTGAAGCATTACATTTTGTTAATTTGGTTTAATTTGTCCAATTTGAAGAAATTGAAAAATTAGGGTTTAAGACCACTTCCAAATTTAGGGATTTTCATTTATATGGTGTATTTGGATATGTATATGATGCATGTAAAATATTGGGTTGATTGGATTTTGTCTTAATGTGTTTTGAACTTTGGAAGTGCAAAATGCACATTGACTGCTTCATTGAGGCTCTCGGCCTTGGTGATAAAATTTCGGATTTTTGTTGACAATTGCATTTTGACATTTGGGACATGTTAAATTCATATTAGAAATGATTTTGAATCATTCAAAATTATTTTGAACAATTTCGGATTAAAATGAATAAAATACAATGCTTAAGGGCAATTCGATAAATTCACATAAATTTGATTTATAGTGTTTTATTTCATAACTTGATTATTGGGTAATTGAATAAATAAGTTTATTTAATTTATCCAAGAAAAATTTTTGAAATCGAAAAATTTTGATTTTCCACTATTCCGCTGCGTTACCGAATTTCCGCAATAAAACCCCTTCAGTATCATCTCTGACCCAACGCCCAATATTCGATGCATAATCATCAGGAAATTTAACCATTTTCAGCCAATCACATAATGATTTTCTCTCTGATTGAGTTAGCACGTAACTAGAAAGTGGCTTAATAAGACCTCGAGGAGTGACCTGTAAATGCAATTCACTGCGAATTCTAAGATCTTGTAGGTCCAATCTAGCATTGACAGTGTCTTTTGTCTTACCCTGAATATTGAAGAGTGTTCCCACTAAACTCTCGCATATGTTTTTTCTATTTGCATTACATCCAAATTATGTCTCAAACTCAGAGTCCCCCAATATTCTAACTCAAAGAAAATACTTTTTCTTATCCAATTCAACTCTTCAGGTTGACGTTTTCGATTTTTATCTCTATTATTAGGATGTTTTCCTGGTGTGATGTCTCTGAGATGTTGATGTTTGCAAAGTATGTCGAACCCAGACAATGGACTGGGCATACTCTGAGGTTCTTGTTGACCGTTGAATAATTTACTCATCTTCCAATGATACTCAACTCAAGAAATCTCATGTGCCATGTGTATCTTATTTTATTTTGTAATCGTTGCAAAGGTGTTTGACCCGCACAAACTAGAAATGCCATGTATCCCTTAGTGCTCCATCCAAATAATGAATCATAAGCTGGAAAATCATTAATGGTCCATAATAACGCGACATGCATTTGAAAATACTGCTCGGAAGCTGCATCATAGGTATGCACTGTTAGACAATTATGACCCATAGCGTCACTATTTGTAAAAGACATTGTGGTTTTTATACAAATTAATTATGTAGCAATGGAAATTGCATTTTATCATTTTGTAATTTGATTACTTAAATATATAAATGATAAAAGTCTCTATGATTAGTTCCGGATTATAAGATATGAGACAGTATCAATCCATAAAGGTTTAATCATTAAATATCCATAGTCGTATTATCGAGACTGGACATCGATAATGCGGAATAGACTAGTATTGCACTTGTGCGTGTTATGGAAGCGTAACAGCATAGTTCTCATATATTTAAGTATTGGATACTTATGCAAGTGTGATAGGAGATTGTGTTTACCGATGGTACGGAAACAGCTTCGCTCTGGATAGACCCTGCGGAATCCCATTGGTAGTATGACTATGTGTCTATGGGAATCCGCTTCAGGATAGGTGTATTTGGTCTCAACCTGAGACTTGCATCGCTAGTACTTGCGACAATCGATACGTTTTGGTTTTGGTCATCCAGGACTTTAACAGGTTCTGTGTACGCCTCTTCTGGGTTTATTGAGAATCGTAGTGTATTGGGTGTGATGTCAAGATGGAAGTATCACTTCATTCATATGGAGATGATGATCACGCAGGGATACAGAACTTGTACTCTAATTGGTTTCAACCATCGGGATAATGTGACATGGTCATGATTATCCGATTAAAGAGACCAGTTGCTTGTAATCCGATATATGCTTCGTACGGGGCAGACACTATTCCAGCCTCAGGCCTTGCATGTGACATCCGATACCGGATCGCAATACGCAATATTGCGTATTCTATGCCTGAATAAGATTATAAATTCCATTAAGAATATTTCTGGAGAATTGGGTAGGCACGGTGCTTTGCTAGAAGCCAACCATGTCTCGTAAATCGGTAAAAATATAGTACGAGCCTACGAGGTACGTACATGTTCGGATAGTCCGACGACCGGATTTACTACCAATATATCCAAGGATCTCTTGGGTCGCTTCCCGAAGATTCATCGATGACCTATGATTCGAGCATAATTAATCTGGGATTAATTATGGAGAGATTTTATCTAGGATAAAATACTATTTGAAGAGCGAGAACGATTAATTTGGAATTAATCGATAAAATAATATATTCGATATATTTAACGAAATTAGATTTCGACACGGAATTAAAATTGGATTTTAATTCGGGCAGACGAATTAATTTATAATTAATTCACGAGTGATGTGAATAGTAATTTTACTTGGCATGATTATTTAATTAAATTTGATTTAATTACGTCGCAACGAAAAATTCGTTAATTCGGAATTAGCGAACCCGAGCCCGGGTTGTGTTGCGGTCCCACTCGGATTTGGAATCAAGTGGGTCCACAAGTCACATCACAACTCAAATCACCTTGTCACTTTATGTTGATGGGTTTTGGTGGGTTGGTGATAACTTGTCCAACACACCAAACTTGTGTAAGATGAGATTGACTAATACCAAATATTTGGTATATCTTAGATTTGATTTTTGAAATCATAAACACAAGTCAACAACTTCATCTTCACTTCATCTCTTCTCTCTCTCAAGCTCACGGTATTGAGCATTTTTTTTCTCCTAAAATTTTTCTTCATTGCCGTGACTCTCCAAAGAAAATTAGAAAGTTTGTTGCAAATTTTCTAAGTGCTAGCACACACAAGGAATCATCCAAGGTGATAGGGAAACCATCTCAAAAGCTTGGAATCAAAGGACAAAGCTTGGAGCTTGGATCTTGGAGTTTGGCCGAAAACTTGGAGCAAAAAATTTTTATGGTTGACGCATCCTAAATCCATTCAATGTAAGTATGATTCCGCCATACTTTACTTTTGTATTCACAATTTTTCATTGCTTATATTGATCTTGGATTGTCTTAGAGATCAACAATGGTATCAAGAGCCTTGAATAAGCATGAAATTAATTTAGGGTTTATATACTAAAATTTGGGTAAATTTGATTTGAGCATGATTTAACCAAATTGTTTATTTGAGCATGCTTGTATATAGATAACTTGGAGTTATATGTGATCAATTTGAAGAAAATTGAATTGGATTAATTTTCCCCAATTTTTTACATGTTGGCCGAATGCAATGTAGCCCTAAAAGTCATGGTATTTTTTGTTCTTTTGATCATTGGATGAGTTTAAAGACTTGAGATAAATTGATTAATGATTTAATTGGATTGAAATCGAAATCGGTTTAAAAATCCCTTAAATGTCGTGAGCTTCAAAGCATGAAATGAGATGATTTTTTGTTTCAATAATGTTGGACATATGTTGAACAAATTAAAACATGATTAATTAATTAAATTGATTTTTTGGAAATGTTAATTTAGATAATTAATTAATGTAATACACTTTAATTAATTAAATTATGAAATTTGGAATTTTAGAATTTGATTAATTGGGCTTAATTTAGAATTGGGCTTAAAATGTTGTATTTGGGCCTAATGGGCTTGGTTGGGCCAAGTTGGTTTAGGTCAATTGGATTGGATCCAAATAGGGCATAAATCATTCAATTAAGTCCAAATATGACAAATGGACCTTTTATATTTAATTGGGCCTTATGGGCCTAAATTGGTTTCTTGGTAGATAGAGTGATTCCTTAATTGGGCTTTGGTATTTGGGTTTGACCCATATAGACCAAAGTCCATGCCTTAAGAAATTAATTGAAAACTCTCATTAGGGGTGGGCATCGGATCGGATCGGATCAAATCCGATCCGATTTGATCCGAAAAAATCGGATCAAATCGGATCGGATTTGATCCATTAATCCGATCGAGCAGCGACAACAGGATTTGTCGGATTTCGGATCGGATCGGATTTTATCCGATCCGATCCGATCCGATCGTTTATTTTTTTTATTAATTAATATACAAAACGACGTCGTTTTGGGGTACCAAACGACGTCGTTTTGTATATTTTAAGTAGGGTTCATTGATTCATTATTTTCATTTCAGTGAGTCACTCTTCAAGTCTTCATCGTGCATTCGGTCTTCACACTTCACTGACTCTTCATTCCATTCTTCTTCTTCATTGTTCATTCAGTCTTCACTCTTCATTTTGTCGCCACCATCGCCGTCGCCGTCACTTAGAGAACTCGAAGAATGTAAGTTCCCTTTGACCGATCCGATCGTTAAATCAATATTAGGGATTTCACTTTTCAGATTTGATTTTTATTTTGTAATTTCTTGGTTGGACTTGAAAATTGCATGCAAGTATTTGAGGCTATGTGCTTGTTGAGGTTCTTTTTTATTTTTTATTTGGATTAGCCGATTAGTGGTGCTTGCTGGTGGTTGACTGGTTGGGGCTTTTAGTTTTGGACCTGGTTTTTGAGTCTTTGACATTGTTAATGTTGAACAATTTTGTATTTTTACCAATAGTATACTAGAATAGTATTTTGCTGCTGGTTACTGCCTACTGGTTAGGGCTTTTTTTTTTATAATTTGGATTGGCCGATTTGCCGATTTGGTATGTTTGTGAAAAAGTGTCGTTTGGACTTTGGATCAAGTATCGTTTGGCCGATTACTCTTTTGCCAATTTCTATTACTCTTCAAAATTGCGGCTTAATTGTATCTAATCCACTGCTGCTCTTAAATCGTGATACTTTTATTTCTCTCTTCATTTTCTTTCTATGTGAAAGTACGGCCTATTGATTGTCTTGAATGAATTCTACTGCTTTTTGCTAATTACTATATGCATGTTAAGTGTAGGATAATTCTTTTTTTTTTTCTTTGAAATAGAAATTACTTTAAGTTTTCTTATTGTCGTTGACTATTCTGCTTTTGTTTGTTTCAATCCTTTATTTTCATAATTGTAGATGAGTGGGTTTGGAACCTCCCCAAACAGTACTGGGTCAGACTCAGATTCTATTGATGTACAATTAATGGAAAGTGAAACAAGGAAACAGAAGAGAAAATGTCCATCAAACTCTGAGAGACCGCCATTGTCGAAAAAACCAGATTCATCGGCGCCATCAATCACATCAGTAGCAACAAAAATAAGAAATAGAAGATCTGAAGTGTGGAAAGTTTTCCGCATGTGTGAAGATAATCCGGATAGGGCTATTTGTACATATTGTCAGAAGACTTATGCTTGTAGTTCGAAGGATCGCTCCACAACCAACTTGAAGAGGCATATGGAGACTTGCAAATCATACTTGGCTTATTGTGAAGCACAAGATGTTTTGGTTGGGGTTGGTGAAGAGGGAGGCACAAGTGGAAATCTCTCTGTTAGAGACGGTCATTTCAATCAAGTAGCGTGTCGAAAAGCTGTTGTGAAGATGATCATTGTTGACGAGCTACCATTTAGCTTTGTAGAGAAAGAGGGTTTTCGAAATTTCTGTAGTGTTGCCGTCCCTCGTTTTGATGTCCCATCTCGTAGGACTATAACTAGAGATATCCTACAGATGTATGCTGATGAAAAAGTTATGTTGAAGAGTATTTTCTCTGCTGGTTATCAGAGAGTTAGTTTGACCACTGACATATGGACATCAATTCAAAACATTAATTACATGGTTATCACTGGACATTTTATAGACAGTGATTGGCAGTTACATCGGCGAATCCTTAGCTTTTGTCCAATTAACAATCACAAAGGAGACACTATCGGAAGGTTAATAGAGTCTTGTTTACAGCACTGGGGTATTGAGAGAATTTTTACTATAACTGTGGATAACGCCAGTGCCAATGCCGTAGCCATCCAACTGTTGGTGAGGAAGATGAGGACGTGGAGAGGAGATGCATTGGTGCTTAATGGAGAGTATGTGCATATGCGTTGTTGTGCTCACATATTAAACTTAGTTGTGTCTGATGGTCTGAAAGAATTGGATGACAGCATTATAGCAATCCGCAATGCTGTTAAGTATGTGAGATCTTCTCCTTCAAGATTGGAGGCATTTAAATCAGCGGTAGCACGTGAGAGGATTGAGAGTAAGGGCAGTGTCATCTTAGATGTTCCTACTAGATGGAATTCCACATACTTAATGTTGAATGCTGCATTAGACTTCCAGAAGGCCTTTGATCGAATGATTGATGATGATGGTCATTATGCTCCATATTTTAGAGATGATGAAAATGGGAGCAAAAGGATTGGGCCTCCTACGGATATGGATTGGGAGAAAGCTCAATACTTTGCGGATTTTTTGGAGATATTTTATGATGCAACGAATATGTTCAGTGCCTCATCTACCGTCACATCTTGTTTCACCTACAATGAGATTTGTAAGATTCATACTAGCTTGAAAAACCTGGCACGTAATGAACATCCTCTTTTGCGTGAGATGGCCATATCTATGAAGATGAAATTTGATAAATATTGGGAGACCACTGCCAAAATAAATAAATTATTGATTGTTAGTACTATTCTTGATCCACGACGTAAGATGACATTTGCCTCTGTTTGTTTTGGTATACTTTTTGATAATGATAATGTTAAGATGGATGAAATGAGAAAGTCCACTAGAGATTTATTGAAAAGATTATACGATACGTATAATGAATGGTATGGCACAAATGGGTTGTTTGTTGACTGTGATGGATCAAGAGGTGGGGGTGTAACTGGTGTTGGTGAATATGGGTCTAGTGCTGGTAGTATGACACAATCTCAATCTCAGCCGTTTGTTAGACCGCGAGCACAAGATAGAGTGCGTAAGCGCAATACAAACGTGCAACCTGATGATCCGTTTCAGGTTTTTCAGACTCGTCATGTCATTCATCAAGAGGATAGTACTGAGGTTGAAATGTATTTGATGGAACCTTATGAGACTAGTCGTGACCCTAGCTTTAGTGTTCTGAGGTGGTGGAAAACAAATGCTAGTAAGTATCCAATTTTGGCTAGGATTGCTCGTGACATTTTTGCAATGCCGGTATCCACAGTGGCATCTGAATCGGCATTTAGTACGGGCGGTCGTGTTCTTGATAATTTTCGTAGCTCATTAACTCCCGTTATGGTCGAGGCTCTTATATGCACTCAAAATTGGATACGGAATAGGCTTACAATTGACAAAAACAATGAAGTGGAAGCAATGCTATTGGAGGCTGAGTATTACGAAAAGGTTGAGGAAGGTAAAAAAAACTTATCACTTTGTTTTTCAATTTTGAGTTTTTTACAATGAATATCATAAAATGCAAACTTAGAATAATTTTTTTTGTTTGTATTCTATTTGAAGAATATCACAAGTCACAATCTGAATCACAATCGCTGGATCATGCTGTTGGAAACAGAGTTTGATTTGAGGATGAGTATCTTGAAGGTACAATTTTTACAATGTAGTTAGATCACTAGTTGTCTAGATGAATTTATTAATTTTATTTCGCTAATCTTTTTGAACTCTTGTCTAACTTTTGTAATTGTTTAGTAGTTCTTAATGTGCTGCATCCTAATTGAGAATGTCATTTACATTCTGTTGTATGCTTTGTCTACAATAAATGACTGCTCACACATTGTCACATACTAGTGTAGTGCCCCACTGCCCCTGGAATTGTGTTCAGTATCATCTAAATAACAGTCTTTCTAAAGAAGTTCTATATTAATTGTATGTCAGAGAGTTTATCTTATTGATGTTGACAATATGGGTGGTTCCATCTTTGATATTTTCGGCTGCAGCTTGATTATACTTTGCAGCTTTGCTTGATCTTCAATTTCTATTTTGATACCGAACTCTTCCTGATTTGGTCAGTACATATAGTCTGATTGAATGGTATGTTGCTCTAAATACAGAAGCCATGTGCAGTCTGCTAGGTGTTTTTGGCCATAAATAATGTAACAGATCTTGTTTTTCATTAAGTTCGAGTTCACAGTTGAATGGTATGTTGCTCATTGATGGTATGTTGCTCTAAATACAGAAGCCATGCATTTTGATTTGAGCAGAATGTGTTTGTGAACAGTTGGGGGATTATTATACTTTGCAGCTTTGCTTGATCTTCAATTTCTATTTTCTTGGTCATAAGTTTCTTATCATTTTGTAATTTTCATTTGCTTCATGGCAGGATAGGTTTGTTTGGACTTTGGATCTTGATACTTGACAGTACCGCAGTAGGATGGATATGATCATATGAGCACGAAATATTTATGTTTATGTCTTTATGAATATTTGGGGCTAAATGAATCTTATGAACAATTAGTTATTTAGTTATTACTTTTCTAGTTTTTAGTTATTGATTTTAAATTTTAATTTCCTACATTATGACAAGTTATGTCTGCGACTTGTTTGTGTTTTGATGTTTTCTATTTTGAATTTTGATTGTTTTGCCTTTATCAAATTCAGTTTCTTACTTTCTTTATCAAATCAAATTTATCCGGATCATTATCAAATTCAGATCGGTAATCAAATTCGGATCGGTAATCAAATTCGGATCGGTAATCAAATTCAAATCGGTAATCAAATTCGGATCGGTAATCAAATTCGGATATATGATCAAATTCGAACAATTTACCGAATTCGGATCAGTGTTCGAATCAAACAGATCCGATCCGATTATCAATCGAATCGGATTGGTTTGATCCGATCCGATCCGATCCGATTTTTTTCGGATCGGATCAAACCGAGTTTGATATTTGATTCGAATCAATTCGAATCAAATATCTCCACGCTTATCGGATCGGATCGGATTCGAATCCGATCCGATCCGATCCGGATCCGATAATGCCCAGGGCTAAATCTCATTGGACTTTAATTAAATAACATTGGATGTTAATTGGGCTTTGAGACCCATTTAGATTAGATTTGGAATCTAAGTCTTAAATGCGCATTTAAAAGTGTAGTTATTTAATTTAGAATTAAATATGGAATTAGTATTGAATTCGAATTAAATTAGATTTAAATTGTAGTTCGATATAATTCAAGAATTCGTACTTTGAGTACTTATTCTTAAACGAGTTGGACTCGCGCAAAATCAAATGGTTGTTTGAAAATTGGATGATCACTTTATTCAAGATTAATTAATTGGATTAGATTGATTGAATAACATGTTTTGTGTGAATACATGGATGTGTTGAATGAATAATGTATATCGGATGGATATTAGAAGGGAAAGGGCAATTTTGGAAATTGTTGTAAATTTAGAATTTATTAAATTGGACATGCGTGTCTAACCTTATCTCTCTTGATTCTTTGTAATTCTCTTCTCACCTAATTCCCCTCAATGTTAATGAGGTTTCTTTCATTGTATTATGTAATTGGGTAGAAGTGAGAATAGTGCTAGTCGGGGAGAGGAAAGAGAGTGATTTGTTCTAGGAACAATCTGTGAGATATCCATCCGCATATCATTATTAATTTATTTTCGCGCCTTATTATGCTTTTAGAATACATGCTTAAGGGTGTATGATGAGACCTAACAAAGATAATAAATTGGTTACCAATTTACGCGAAAAAACCCTCAACAAATATTAAGCGTTTTCCTTCCATTGAGTGATTCTTACTCAAGATCCAAGATTGGCACTGGTTTGTTGGCCAAAGTCAAGACCTTTGTCCATCACGGATGTGTTTGAATCATGAAGGCTTTGTTCCATATCGTATGTTTTATCCAAGTTGTGATTTGTTGGCCAAAGTCAAGATCACTTCTTGTCCATCGACGTCGATTACGAAGCTTTCCAAAGTCAATGGGTTCCGCTTAACTGAAATCATTAAGCTTGTTGTGCCAAAGCCAAGGCTTAGTTGATTCAGAGGAAAAAAGGTTAGGAAAATATATTGGATAAATTGGCATATATATTATATATATGTTTCGGACTTGGAGGTCCACCTACCGGATCTAGGAATTGGATGGGATCTAATTGATCTTAGAGATCTACCTAGTTAAATATCATACAGCTTGTTGGCCAAAGTCAAAGTTGTGTGTTATTTAACGGGATCCTAACCCACTAGGAAACTAGGTTTCCCGAGTACTCAACAGAGGGTTAGAGGCTCGCCGAAAAATAGTGGGAGGCTAGTATTGAATTTGCAATTTCGTTAAAATAATCAGCTTTACGCGCTTTAAAATTATTTCGTCAATTATTTTTTATTAGTTGGACTAATATATTATTATTTTTCTTCTAACAGTTAGACTGTACCCATACATCGTTAGTCGAATAGTTGGACTATTCTGGTTAAGATGACATGAAATTTAAGCATTAGGGATATTGTCATGGTCGACAATTTCTTTAATGGCACAAACTTTCAAGATTGGGATATGAATCTCAGAATTGTTCTGGGATCCGAGAAGTTACTCTACACTATAGAGCGACCTCTTGGGCCTAAGCCCCGACCTGATCAGTTGCTTGAGCTAGAGCTTTGGAAGACTCATAGCGATGACAACGCGACTGCTCAATCGGTAATGCTTGCCGCTATGACTCCGTAATTCTGTCGTTAAAACAAGGGATTGGATCCCTATGAGATTATGGCGAAGTTGCATGATCTTCACCGATCTAATCTTAGATCGCAAAGATATGAGTTGCAAAAGAAGCTCTTCTGCGCTCGCATGTCAGAGGGTATATCTGTTGAGCACCATGTGTCACAGATGATTGCTGACATTGAGCAGCTCGGACAGATGGGCATCGTCTTCGAGGCTGAGACTTCAATAGATTTGATCCTACAGTCTCTCCCTGACACTTGGAGTGGGTTCATCATGAACTACAATATGTTAAACCAAGACCAAACTCTTGGAGAGTTGATGTCCACTCTGCGTGAAGCAGAGAAAGAGCTTCAAAAGGACAAGAAGCGCGATGCGCACTTTGCTTCAACATCTCAGGCTCCGAGGGCTTGGCCCAATGCGACTTGAGGTGTCAAGAAGAAGAAGCATAAGAAGAAGGGCAAGGCCAAATCGTCAAAGGGTTCTGGGAAACCTAAGGACAAATCCCAAGATATTTGTCTGCAGTGCGGAAAGCGGGGTCACTGGAAGCGTGACTGCCGCGAGTACAAGTCACACATGAAGGAAATCAAAGCAGGCCAGGCACCGGCTTCAGGTGTGTTTGTTATAGAAATAAACATGTCTACTACTAGTTTTAAAAATTGGATTTTTGATTCTGGTTGTGGAACTCATATATGTACTGATGTGCAGGATCTGCAGATTAGCAGGAGACTGGCCTCATGAGAGATTGACCTCCGCGTTGGAAATGGGACACAGGTCGCCGTTTTGACCATTGGCACTTTTGTTTTGGAACTACCATCGGGGTATGTACTTAAACTTACAGACTGTCATTATGTACCTAGTTTGACTATGAATATTATTTATGTATCTATGTTAGCCCAATATGGGTATACTTTTGTATTTAGAAACATTGGGTGTTTTATGTATAAAATGATATGGAAATTTGCACTGCTGATGTAAATAATGGTCTATATATTTTGAATATGAATCAATCTCAAACATATAATGTAACAAACAAAAGGCTTAAAGTAAGTAACAAAGATGAAACTTACATGTGGCATTGTCGTCTAGGACACATAAATAAGACACGTATATCCACACTTTCGAAGAGTGGGTACTTGGACGGATTTGATCCAAATTCATATGACATCTGCGAATCTTGTTTATTAGGCAATATGCATAAATCAACTTTTAGCAGTAAAGGTGTACGTGCCACCGAACTGTTAGCCCTTTTTCATAGTGACGTTTTTGGGCCCATGTCTAGCCAGGATAGAGGTGGATATGAATACTTCGTAACCTTTACGGATGATGCATCGCGTTATGGTTATGTGCATCTTATGAGACACAAGTCGGAAACCTTTGAGAAATTCAAAGAGTTTCAACACGAAGTAGAGAAATAGACCGGAAAAAGTATTAAGACATTACGGTCGGACCGTGGTGGCGAATACTTGAGCAATGCGTTTCTTGATTACTTGAAAGAATATGGTATTCTTTCACAATGGACTCCTCCAGGAACACCCAATTAAACGGTGTGTCCGAACGGAGAAACCGAACTTTGTTAGACATGGTAAGGTCTATGATGAGTCGCACATAGCTACCTATTTCTTTCTAGGGATATGCATTGAACAGTACGATACTTATTTTGAATAAGGTTCCGTCAAAGTTTGTTCAACAGACTCTGTATGAAATATGGACAGAAAAGAAACTGGGTTTCTCATTCCTGAAGATTTGGGGTTGCTGGGCATATGTCAAACGTTTGGAAGGTACCAAACTTGAACCCAAATCTGATAAATGCCTATTTATAGGATATCCTAGGGAAACCAAAGGATATTACTTCTATCATCCACAAGAGAACAAAGTATTTGTTGCTCTACATGCGGTTTTCCTTGAGAAGGAATTCCTAAATGCAGTGATAAGTGGGAGGAAAGTAGAACTCGATGAAAATCAGAGTGATACTGTTCCTGGCACAGAATCCTTAACGGAACATGAATAGTCCATCAGGGATGAGACTCTACGACAATCTTCGAATACACAAGGACCACGTAGTTCGGAGAGAGTCAGAAAACAACCTGAGAGGTATGGGTTTCTGATCTCACCTCATGTGGATATTAATCTTATTGAGGAAGATGAGTCGGCTACGTATGAGGAAGCGATACAAGGTATCGACTCCGGTTTATGGCAAGATGCCATGAATTCCGAAATGAATTCCATGTACACCAACCAAGTTTGGACACTGGTTGATGCACCAGAAGGCGTAAAGCCTATTGGATGCAAATGGGTCTTCAAGAGGAAGACCGACATGGATGGCAACATACAAACGTACAAAGCTAAGCTTGTAGCGAAAGGGTATCGTCAACGACATGGTGTCGATTACGACAAAACTTTTTCACTTGTTGCCATGATTAAATCCATTAGGATAATGCTTGCTATTGCTTCATATTTCGATTACGAGATATGGCAGATGGACGTCAAAACCGCTTTCCTTAACGGAAACCTTCTGGAGGATGTTTATATGCAACAGTCTGACGGTTTTGTCGTACCAAGACTTGCAAACAAGGTTTTTAAGTTAAATCGATCCATTTATGGATTGAAGCAAGCATCGCGTTCTTGGAACCAACGTTTTGATGAGATCATAAAAGAATATGATTTCATGCAAAATGAGGATGATCCTTGTGTATATAAGAAGGTTAGTGGAAGTGCACTGACATTCATTGTCCTTTACGTTGAGGATGTATTGCTTATTGGCAATGATATTCCCATGTTAACATCGGTGAAAGCTTGGCTTTCATTAAAATTCTCCATGAAGGATCTGGGAGAAGCAGCCTTTATTCTAGGAATAAAGATCTACCGGGATAGATCTAGAAAGCTGATTGGACTCTCCCAGAGCACGTACATTGACAAAGTATTGAAGAGATTCAACATGGATCAGTCCAAGAGGTGACTGCTGCCAGTGTCATATGGCGTCACTCTATCTAAGGACATGTGTCCTAAAACTCAAGATGAGAGAGACAACATGAGAATGGGTTTTATTGGCGGAAATCCGGTAACGCAGCGGAATAGTGGAAAATCAATATTTTCCGATTTCAAAATTTTATCTCGGATTAATTAAATAAACTTATTTATTTAATTATCCAATAATCAAATTATGAAATAAAACACATTAAATCAAATTTATGTGAATTTATCAAATTACCCTTAAACATAACATTTTGTTTATTTTAATCCGAAATTGTTCGAAACGATTTTGGATGATTCTAAATCATTACATATATGAATTTAACATGTCATACATATTCAAATTCAAATTGCAACAAAAATTTCCAAAAAAATAAACCCCAAAACCGAGAGCCATATTAGAGCACCAAAGTGTGCATTTTGCACTTTCCATGTTCAAATCAAATCAAGATGAAATCCAATCAACATAAGATTTTATATGTATCTCATACACATCCAAATACACAACAGAAATGAAAAGCCCCAAATTTGGAAGTGTTCTTAAACCCTAATTTTTCAATTTCTTCAAATTGGACAAATTAGACCAAGTTGGTTAAATCCAATACTTCAATCATGTTTCTTCCATTCAAATAAAATCTCAACACAATGAAATAACTATAGATCAAATCTAGGTCATTAAAGAGTGGGTCAACAACTCTAGATTAGCAACAAGTTTCTCAAACTATCAAAAATGTGCCTATTAACATATTAGAAGCATTCTTTTGAAATTTATACATGCTCAACACTTTTCAAATCTTTCATCCATCAAAAATACAAAGAATAAAGAATATAAAAAAATAAATAAACTCATAGCATAAAGCCTAGAACTCAAGGAACATTTTCCCTTCTAATAGCAAGTTGGAAAAACTTACTAAAATCCAAGTTTTTTCTTGTTTTTCTTTTCTTTTCTTCAAGCTTCTTTGTTTTCCTTTTAATGGAGTATTTGATAAGTGTTTCAAGGTTATGAAACCCTAAATGAAAACAAAATAATTTATACCAAAAAAAAAAATAAGCCTTGGCCGAAAATTTGGTAAATTAATATCTAGATATTTGATTTGTATTTCATTTAATTTTTGCAACTTGTCCACTTAATTTAATGATCATTACACTTTAATGATATATTCAACCAAGTCAACAATTGCAACTTAGTCATTAAATAAAATATCATAACTTAAAAATTTCATATTTTAATTAATTTAATCATTTAACAATTAAATAATTAATTAATAAATCAAATACAAATATATATATTAAATATGTGTATTATATTTACAATAAATATAAAATACATATACATTTATGATATTAGTCAAATATCTCAATTTAACAATTAATTAATGTGTATTTGAATTAATCAAGCATTAAAAACAAATACACAAAAATTAAGGAAATGACTATCGGGTCCCCACACATGTATTTTGCGTCTAACCTTTAAACGAATTTATAAATAATCAACATTATTTACATTGTTGTCCTAGTACTCTACGAGTATATTTCATTAGTGAGACTCTCTAGATTCAGGCATATCCGTCACGAAATCCAATTTCGTGTCCATAATTTATCCACCCGTAAATTATGACGACCACGGATAAACTCGCTGAATCATACGGGTCGAGGTCATGGCAAATGTATAATTCCTCCGTCACGGGTATCCGGATAAATCCCAGAGATATAGATGTAAACGTCAAATCTCTATAGGGATTATCCAGTCGACTATTCTATTAGCAATCTCAAAAAGAACATTTAGAACTAACTTCTAAATTGTACCACGGGCCCATGGTTTTAATCTGATTGCTAATCATATGGACTACCTATGCTCTGATACACAGAACTGACGGATCCTATCTCGATACACACAGGACACCCTGAGGATCTATCCACACCCAACGAATAGGCGGAGGTCTGATCTAAATAGATCGGTGACGTGAATGTCATTTAAGTGTGGAAGATGTCTCATGCGCCCACAGTGGTATCTCAAGTTGAAGAATCACAAGTGTTACTCAACCCGATAAGATTCTTATTGGCGTTGGTGTACCATCCATTAAGAATCTTCGGTGAGTCGTTCAATGTTTATCCGCTATAAACACCTACACGTCTATACTAGTCTCCAAGACTTATGGTTCATTGAGAAACCATTGGAATCATATATTCCAGTATACGACATGTACCGGTCTAAACGGGTTTACTATACTGACCAGGTAGTGTAAACCTTGACCATAAACTATCTGAGAATGACAACGTCATGATACTACTCAATGTCAGTCGCGACGCTTTTGCAACAGTATCATGACTAGTCATTCTAAGGTCATTACGTCTTTACCATATTAAAAGATACATTATATTATGGAAACTGCATATATTATTCATAATAATAACATTTTACAGAAGTATTCATAAAGAAATACAACCGGGAATTGGCACTCCGAGCACCAACCCCAACAAAAACTACCACTTGTTCTAGTTCCAATAACGACTGTATCTAATACCCATCGACTCCACGTGTTTTTCAAACAAGTTCGGAGGTATGGCCTTCATCAGCGGGTCTACTACATTATCTTCACTCGGTACCTTGCACATGACAATATCCCCTCGTAAAATAATCTTTCGAATGATGTGGTACTTGCGTTCCACATGCTTCGACTTCTGATGCGCCCTCGGTTCCTTTGCTTGCGCAATGGCTCCAGTATTATCACAGTATAACGGAATCGCATTCTCGATACTTGGGATAACTCCCAATTCTGTGATAAAGTTCTTTATCCACACAGCCTCTTTTTCAGCTTCAGAAGCTGCAATATATTCCGCCTCAGTGGTGGAATCTGTTGTTGATCCCTGTTTGGAAATATTCCAACAAACTGCACATCCGTTAAGGGTAAATACGAATCCAAATGTAGACTTTCTGTCATCGGGATCCGATTGGAAATCGGAATCCGTATACCCGTTAACTTGCAGGTCATTTCCTCCATAAATTATTAACATGTCCTTAGTACCTTTAAGATACTTGAGGATATGTTTAGTGGCCATCCAATGGTCATTACCTGGATTGGACTGATATCTGCTAGTTACGCTAACAGCGAAACTGATATCAGGCCATGTACATAACATGGCATACATTATGCTACCCAAACACGAAGCATAATGTTGGTTAGACATTCTAACCTTCTCATCTTCCGTTTGTGGACTCGTCTTTTTTGAAATATGAATCCCATGTCTGAACGGTATGTTTGCTGTCTTACAGTTTCCAAAATTATACCGTTCCAAGATCTTATATATATACGTTGATTGGGATAACCCAATCAGCCTCATTTGTCTATCTCTATAGAGTTTTATCCCTAAAACATATGAAGCTTCTCTCATGTCCTTCATGGAGAAATTCTTACAGAGGTACGCTTTGACGCTTTGTAACATACATAAATCACTCCCAATGATTAGGATGTCGTCAACATATAGGACTAAAAATACGACCATACTCCCACTGGCCTTCTGATACACACAGGATTCTTCTGAATTCTTGAGAAAACCAGACGATCTAATAATCTTGTCGAATTGAAGATTCCAACTTCGTGAAGCTTGTTTAAGTCCATAAATGGACTTCTTAAGCTTACATACCATACCCGAGTTTTCGTTGGATGCAAAATCTTCCGGATGTTCCATATAGATTTCTTCATCAAGAAATCCATTCAAAAAATCTGTTTTGACATCCATTTGCCAAATCTCATAGTCATGATACACAGCTATAGAAAGTAAAATCCGAATAGACTCAAGCATTGCTACTGGTGAAAAAGTTTCATCGTAGTCGACGCCAGGTCGTTGCGTGTAACCTTTTGCTACCAGTCGGGCCTTGTAAGTTTCAACCATACCATCAGGCTCGTGTTTCCTCTTTTAAACCCATTTACAATCGATATGAACAATTTCTTCGGGAAGCAAAACCAAGTCCCAAACTTGATTCTCATGCATTGTGTCTAACTCGGATTTCATGGCACTTTGCCACTTCACGGAATCGATGTCCAACATCGATTCTCTATAGGTGAAAGGATCAGTCTCTTCAACTAAAAGAACATCTAGACTCTTTTCTTGTATCAAATACAAGCGTTTAGGAGGTCTAGATACCCTTTATGACCTACGGTGTGTGTGTGTTGAAGATCCTTCATCTACTTGAACTTCATGTTCCTCCGTTGGTTCGTTGTTTTCAAGTTTGACTTCATCAAGTTCAACATGTCTATGATTACCACCTTCTGACAAAAATTATACTTCTAGAAATTTTGCGAAGCGAGCTACGAACACATTTCGATGCTCGTTATTATAGAATAGATATCCCCTCGTATTCGAAGGATATCCGACAAACCTAAATTTTTGCCCTCGAGGCGAAAGCTTATCTTGTTGAGTCACCCTGACATAAGCAGGACAACCCCAAACCTTACTGTAACTAAGATTTGGTCTTCTACCGAACCATATCTCATACGGTGTCGTAGGAACAACTTTTGAATGAATCTTATTCAAAAGATGTGCAGCTGTTAAAAGAGAGTAGCCCCATAAATAATAGGGCAAATATGTGAAACTCAACATCGATCGGACCATATCCAATAAAGTCTGATTTCTCCTCTCAGATACTCCATTGTGCTGTGGAGTACTTGGAGGAGTATATTGAGCGAGAATCTCATTCTCCTTCATATAATCCATGAACTCACCACTCATATATTCACTGCCTCGATCGGATCGAAGGTATTTAATATATTGACCAGTTTTTTTTCTACTTCATTTCGAAACTCTTTGAACTTTTCAAAGGTTTCTCATTTATGTCGCATCAAATACACATAACCGTACTGTGACAAATCATCGGTAAAGGTAACGAAGTACGAATAACCACTGTGAGCAGTCTGACTTAGTGGACCACATACATCAGAATGTACGAGTTCCAGTAAGTTAGTGGCGCGGTGTCCAACACCAGAAAATGGGGCTTTGGTCATCTTACCCTGAATACACGATTCACAAGTTGGATAGGATTCAATGGTGAGATTTGGTATCAAACCATTCCTAACCAATTGGGTAAGGCGTTTAATGCCTATATGACCTAGTCGCATGTGCCAAAGTTCAGTATTATTAATTACAGGTAAACTAAGTTTATTAACTCCAGTATTTAAAATATCTTTTGAAGTTTGCAATGTATAATGACCATGCTGGTTTGGACAATAAAGGATCTGAATATTACTTTTATCATATAAATACAAAGAAAAGTTCTTAATTTTAATACGAAAGCCTTCTGTATCCAATACAAAAAGTGATATAATATTAGTTACACATCCTGGTACAAAATGACAGTCATTTAACAAAAGTGTCGCATTCGGCAACGAGATCTCGCATACTCCCACTACAACTGCATCCAGAGAGTCTTCACTCCCGAATCGCAACTGCATCTCTCCAGCCTTCAGTCTCTACTTTCCTTCAGCACGAATTGCAAATGTGAATGGGACAAGCAGAATCTAAAATCCAGTTGGATGTAACGGCTTCACAAGCCAAAGATAAATCAATAACTGGAAAAATAAACGTACCTGATGTAGATGTTTTTCCCTCCTCAGCTGGGCAATGTAGTCAGGACAGTTCCTTTTCCAGTACCCGACTTTGCTGCAGTGATGGCACTTGTCTTCAGAAGCCCTCTTGGGCTTTGCTGTCTTTGCATGTGGTTGAGGACCGAGACCCTTCTTCTTCTTCCCTTTCTGCTTCTTTCCCTTTCACCAAGTCTGGGAAGAAGCAGAAAAGGAAGTAGATCTAGGAGGGCGAGTCGGTACTCCCTTCTTGAGGTCCTCTTCCGCCGAGTGCAACATCCTATGTAGCTCTTGGTAGGTACAGATAATCCCGTTCATGTTGAAGTACATCATGAACTGGCGATAAGAAGCTGGGAGAGAACCAATAATGACACTCCTACCGAGAATGTCATTCAGAATGAGATTATGTTGCCTCAATTGGTCGATCAAATCAATCATCTGAAGAACATGTGGGCTTACAGCTTGCCCCTCATCCAATCGCACATGGAACAGTTCCATTGCGACCTTATGAACAACAACTTGTTCTTGGTTCTCAAATGATTGTCTTAATCGTGTCATCATAGTATAAGCATCTGACATGCCATAATACTGTTTCTTGAGTCCCGGTGAAAGTTAACTTAAGATGTATGATTTAACCCTTAAATCATCATCCTTCCAAGCTTAGAAGACTTCGCGTTACTCCGGTGTAGCGTCCTCTGCCACAGCAATGGGCAGTGGACCCTCAAGAACATATCACAACCTCTCGGAATTGAGGAAAATCCTCAAATCCAGATCCCAATCGGCAAAGTTATCAGCGCCTTTAAGTTTTTTTCGCATCAAGCATACGCACAAACTGATTTGTGGATGGTGCCGCCATCGCAAATCTATCATATAGATCAAGAAAAACGGTTAGCAGAAAATTAAGCAGTTTCATATAATATCTTAAGCATAAACTAGATCATGGATTTTTAATCTAAAAATGACCCTCCCACTAAATCATGCAATACTGTAATCCTCTAACTGAATACAAAGATTTAATAATTAAATTAAATACATATAGTGAAAGGTGGATCCCGTGAATATATTTCCGCTCATAGCAGAGGCACGGTCTCGCCTACGTATATTCATCTGGTAGACAACTCATTTGTCAATCACTCAATAGTGACTTCTGGGTTTTCGGTCCTGGTCGTTTCTCGTTGTCGCTGCTAAGGCAGGCCCACAAGGAGACGTACCAAGGTTAAACTCGTCAATGATAAACTCAACTTACTTGTGTAACCCTGATAGCTAGGGCACGTTCAGGATTCTTCTTTCGCTTGAATTTATCTAGTATCTGATATACATCCGGTATAAATAAATCTCTATCGGCTACACCCTCACAGCAGAGGAATGGTCTCGGATGTAGTCACAGAGAAATATTTATAAACTGTATTGACAAGACGGACCACATAACATACATCAAATACATAATTACATTTAAACCTTATTAATTAGGGATTTTTCGCTAAGTGTCATACACCCTAAATCTAATCAAATTAGATTATGAAATGCATGTATAAAGTCAAGAAAACATGATTAAACATTGAATTAAATGGCTAATCATATTAGGGGGCCTAGAATCAGACTCGCTCTGATACCATTTTGAAAGGGTTTTATTGGCGGAAATCCGATAACGCAGCGGAATTGTGGAAAATCAATACTTTCCGATTTCAAAACTTTTTTCTCAGATTAATTAAATAAACTTATTTATTTAATTATCCAATAATCAAATTATGAAATAAAACACATTAAATCAAATTTATGTGAATTTACCGAATTACCCTTAAACATAACATTTTGTTTATTTTAATCTGAAATTGTTCGAAACGATTTTGGATGATTCTAAATCATTACATATATGAATTTAACATGTCATAAATATTTAAATTCAAATTGCAACAAAAATTTCCAAAAAAATAAACCCCAAAGCAGAGAGCCTTATTAGAGCACCAAAATGTGCATTTTGCACTTTCCATGTTCAAAACACATCAAGATGAAATCCAATCAACATAAGATTTTATATGTATCTCATACTAATCCAAATACACAACATAAATGAAAAGCCCCAAATTTGGAAGTGGTCTTAAACCCTAATTTTTCAATTTCTTCAAATTGGACAAATTAGACCAAATTGCTTAAATCCAATACTTCAATCATGTTTCTTCCATTCAAATCAAGTCTCAACACAATGAAATAACTATAGATCAAATCAAGGTCATTTAAGAGTGGGTCAACAACTCTAGATTAGCAACAAGTTTCTCAAACTATCAAAAGTGTGTCTAATAACATATTAGAAGCTTTCTTTTGAAATTTATACATGCTCAACACTTTTCAAATCTTTCATCCATCAAAAATACAAAGAATAAAGAATATAAAAACAAAAGAAACTCATAGCATAAAGCCTAGAACTCAAGGAACATTTTCCCTTCTAATAGCAAGTTGGAAAAACTTACTAAAATCCAAGTTTTTTCTTGTTTTTCTTTTCTTTTCTTCAAGCTTCTTTGTTTTCCTTTTAATGGAGTATTTGATAAGTGTTTCAAGGTTATGAAACCCTAAATGAAAACAAAACAATTTATACCCAAAAAAAATAAGCCTTGGCCGAAAATTTGGTAAATTAATATCTAGATATTTGTTTTGTATTTCATTTAATTTTTGCAACTTGTCCACTTAATTTAATGATCATTACACTTTAATGATATATTCAACCAAGTCAACAATTGTAACTTAGTCATTAAATAAAATATCATAACTTAAAAATTTCGTATTTTAATTAATTTAATCATTTAACAATTAATTAATTAATTAATTAATCAAATACAAATATATATTAAATATGTGTATTATATTTACAATAAATATAAAATACATATACATTTAAGATATTAGTCAAATATCTAAATTTGACAATTAATTAATGTGTATTTAAATTAATCAAGCATTAAAAACAAATTCATAAAAATTACGAAAATGACTATCGGGTCCCTACACATATATTTTGCGGCTAACCTTTAAACGACTTTATAAATAATCAACATTATTTATAATTGTTGTCCTAGTCCTCTATGAGTATATTTCATTAGTGAGACACTCTAGATTCAGGCATATCCGTCATGAAATCCAATTTTGTGTCCATAATTTATCCACCCGTAAATTATGACGACCACAGATAAACTCGCTGAATCATACATGTCGAGGTCATGGAAAATGTATAATTCCTCCATCACGGGTATCCGGATAAATCCCAAAGATATAGATGTAAACGTCAAATCTCTATAGGGATTATCCAGTCGACTATTCTATTAGCAATCTCAAAATGAACATTTAGAACTAACTTCTAAATTGTACCACGGGCCCATGGTTTTAATCTGATTGCTAATCATATGGACTACCTATGCTCTGATACACAGAACTGACGGATATTATCTCAATACACACAGGACACTCTGAGGATCTCTCCACACCCAACGAACAGGCGGAGGTCTGGTCTAAATAGATCGGTGACTTGACTGTCATCTAAGTGTGGAAGATGTCCCATGGGCCCACAGAGGTATCTCAAGTCGAAGAATCACAAGTGCCACTCAACCAGATAAGATTCGTATTAACGTTGGTGTACCATCCATTAATAATCTTCGGTGAGTCGTTCAGTGTTTATCCGCTATAAACACCTACATGTCTATACTAGTCTCCAAGACTTATGTTCATTGAGAAACCATTGGAATCATATATTCATATATACGACATGTACCAGTCTCAACGGGTTTACTATGCTGACCATGTAGTGTAAACATTGACCAGGAACTGTCTGAGAATGACAACGTCATGATACTACTCAATGTCAGTTGCAACGCTTTTGCAACATTATCATGACTAGTCATTCTAAGGTCATTACGTCTTTACCATATTAAAATATACATTATATTATAGAAACTGCATATATTATTCATAATAATAACGTTTTACAGAAGTATTCATAAAGAAATACAACCGGGAATTGGCGCTCCGAGCACCAACCCCAACAAAAACTCTCAATTGCTCTAGTGACAATAACAATTATATCTAATACCCATCGACTCCACGTGTTTATCAAACAACTTCGGAGGTATGGCCTTCGTCAGCGGGTCTGCTACATTATCTTCACTCGGTACCTTGCACACGATAATATCCCTTCGTCACACAATCTTTCGAATGATGTGGTACTTGCGTTCCACATGCTTCGACTTCTGATGCGCCATCGATTCCTTTGCTTGCACAATGGCTCCAGTATTATCACAGTATAACGGAATCGCATTCTCGATACTTGGGATAACTTCCAATTCTGTGATAAAGTTCTTTATCCACACAGCCTCTATTGCAGCTTCAGAAGCTGCAATATATTCCGCCTCAGTGGTGGAATCTGTTGTTGATCCCTATTTGGAAATCTTCAAACAAAATACACCTCCGTTAATGGTAAATACGAATCCAGATGTAGACTTTCTATCATCGGGATCAGATTGGAAATCGGAATCCGTATACCCGTTAACTTGCAGTTCGTTTCCTCCATAAATTATTAACTTATCCTTCGTACCTTTAAGATACTTGAGAATATGTTTAATGGCCATCCAATGGTCATTACTTGGATTGGACTGATATCTGCTAGTTACGCTAACAGCGAAACTGATATCAGGCCTTGTACATAACATGGCATACATTATGCCACCCAAACACGAAGCATAAAGTTAGTTAGATATTCTAACCTTCTCATCTTCCGTTTGTGGACTCATTTTCTTTGAAAGGTGAATCTCATGTCTGAACGGTATGTTTTCTGTCTTACAGTTACCAAAATTATACCGTTCCAAGATCTTATCTATGTACATTGATTGGGATAACCCAACCAGCCTCATTTGTCTATCTCTATAGAGTTTTATCCCTAAAACAAAGGAAGCTTCTCTCAGGTCTTTCATGGACAAATTCTTACAAAGGTACGCTTTGACGCATTGTAACATACCTAAATCATTCCCAATGATTAGGATGTCATCAACATATAGGACTAAAAATACGACCATGCTCCCACTGGCCTTCTGATACACACAGGATTCTTCCGAATTCTTGAGAAAACCAGACGATTTAATAATCTCTTTGAATCGAAGATTCTAACTTCGTGAAGCTTGTTTAAGTCCATAAATGGACTTCTTAAGCATACATATCATACCCTAGTTTTCGCTGGATGCAAAACCTTCCAGTTGTTCCATATAGATTTCTTCATCAAGAAATCCATTCAGAAAAGCCGTTTTGACATCCATTTGCCAAATCTCGTAGTCATGATACGCAGCTATAGAAAGCAAAATCCGAATAGACTTAAGCATTGCTACTAACGAAAAAGTTTCATCGTAGTCGACGCCAGGTCACTGCGTGTTACCTTTTGCTACCAGTCAGGCCTTATAAGTTTCAACATTACCATCAGGCTCGCGCTTCCTCTTGTAAACCCATTTACAACCAAGGTAACAATTTCTTCGGGAATCGGAACCAAGTCCCAAACTTGATTCTCATGCATTGAGTCTAACTCGAATTTCATGGCACTTTGCCACTTCACGGAGTCGATGTCCAATATCAATTCTCTATAGGTGAAAGGATCAGTCTCTTCAACTAAGAGGACATCTAGACTCTTTTCTTGTATCAAATACAAGCGTTCAGAAGGTCTAGATACCCTTTATGACCTACGGAGTGTGTGTGTTAAAGATCCTTCATCTACTTGAACTTCATGCTCCTCCGTTGGTTTGTTGTTTTCAGGTTGGACTTCATCAAGTTCAACCTGTCTACGATTACCACCTTCTGACAAAAATTATACTTCTAGAAATTTTACGAAGCGAGCTACGAACACATTTCGATGCCCGGTATCATAGAACAGATATCCCCTCGTATTCGAAGGATATCCGACAAACCTAAACTTTTGCCCTCGAGACGAAAGCTTATCTTTCTGAGTCACCCTGACATAAGCAGGACAACCCCAAACCTTACTGTAACTAAGATTTGGTCTCCTACCGAACCATATCTCAGAAGGTGTCGTAGGAACAGCTTTTGAATGAATCTTATTCAAAAGATGTGCAGCTGTTAAAAGAGAGTAGCCCCATAAATAATAGAGAAAATCTGTGAAACTCAACATAAATCGGACCATATCCAATAAAGTATGATTTCTCCTCTCAGACACTTCATTGTGCTGTGGAGTACCTGGAGGAGTATATTGAGCGAGAATCTTATTCTCCTTCATATAATCCATGAACTCACCACTCATATATTCATTGCCTCGATCGGATCGAAGGCATTTAATATATTGACCAGTTTATTTTTCTACTTCATTTCGAAACTCTTTGAACTTTTCAAAGGTTTCTCAATTATGTCGCATCAAATACACATAACCGTACCGTGACAAATCATCGGTAAAGGTAACGAAGTACGAATAACCACTGTGAGCAGTCTGACTTAGTGGACCACATACATCAGAATGTACGAGTTCCAGTAAGTTAGTGGTGCGGTGTCCAACACCAGAAAATGGGGCTTTGGTCATCTTACCCTGAATACACGATTCACAAGTTGGATAGGATTCAATGGTGAGATCTGGTATCAAACCATTCCTAACCAATTGGATAAGGCGTTTAATGCCTATATGACCTAGTCGCATGTGCCAAAGTTCAGTATTATTAATTACAGGTAAACTACGTTTATTAACTCCAGTATTTAAAACATCTTTTGAAGTTTGCAATGTATAATGACCATGCTGGTTTGGACAATAAAGGATCTGAATATTACTTTTATCATATAAATACAAAGAAAAGTTCTTAATTTTAATACGAAAGCCTTTTGTATCCAATACAAAAAGTGATATAATATTAGCTACACATCCTGGTACAAAATTACAGTCATTTAACAAAAGTGTCTCATTCGGCAACGAGATCTCGCATACTCCCACTGCAACTGCATCCAGAGAGTCTCCACTCCTGAATCGCAACTGCATCTCTACAGGCTTCAGTCTTCTACTTTCCTTCAGCACCTGCAACGAATTGCAAATGTGAATGGGAAAAGCAGAATCTAAAATCTAGTTGGATGAAACGGCTTCACAAGCCAAAGATAAATCAATAACTGGAAAAATAAACGTACCTGATGTAGATGCTTTCTCCCTCCTCAACTGGGCAATGTAGTCAGGACAGTTCCTTTTCCAGTACCCGACTTTGCTGCAGTGATGGCACTTGTCTTCAGAAGCCCTCTTGGGCTTTGCTATCTTTTCCTGTGGTTGAGGACCGAGACCCTTCTTCTTTTTCCCTTTCTTCTTCTTTACCTTTGACCAAGTCTGGGAAGAAGCAAAAAGTGAAGTAGGTCTAGGATGGCGAGTCGGTACTCCCTTCTTGAGGTCCTCTTCCGCCGTGAGCAACATCCTATGTAGCTCTTGGTAGGTACAGATAATCCTGTTCATGTTGAAGTAGATCATGAACTGCGATAAGAAGCTGGGAGAGAACCAAGAATTACACTTCTAGCGATAATGTCATTCAAAATGAGATTATGTTGCCTCAATTGATCGATCAAATCGATTATCTGAAGAACATGTGGGCTTACAGCTTGCCCCTCATCCAATCGCGCATGGAACAGTTCCATTGCGACCTTATGAACAACAACTTGTTCTCGGTTCTCAAACGATTATCTTAATCGTGTCATCATAGTATAAGCATCTGACATGCCATAATACTGTTTCTTGAGTCCCGATGAAGGCGAACTTAAGATGTATGATTTAAACCTTAAATCGTCATCCTTCCAAGCTTGGAAGACTTTGCGTTCCTCCGGTGTAGCGTCCTCTGCCACAGCAATGGGCAGTGGACCCTCAAGAACATATCACAACCTCTCGTAATCGAGGACAATCCTCAAATCCAGATCCCAATCGGCTAAGTTATCAGCGCCTTTAAGTTTGTTCGCATCAAGCAGACGCGCAAAATGATTTGTGGATGGTGCCGCCATCGCAAATATATCATATAGATCACGAAAAACGGTTAGCATAAAATTAAACAGTTTCATATAATATCTTAAGCATAAACTAGATCATGGATTTTTAATCTAAAAATGCTCCTCCCACTAAATCATGCAATACTGTAATCCCCTAACTGAATACAAAGATTTAATAATTAAATTAAATACATATAGTGAAAGGTGGATCCCGTGAAAAACTTTCAGCTCATAGTAGAGGCACGGTCTCGCCTACGTATATTCATCAGGTAGCAACTCATTTATCAATCACTCAATAGTGACTTCTGGGTTTTCGGTCCTGGTCGTTTCTCGTTGTCGCTGCTAAGGCAGGCCCAAGGCAGGCCCACAAGGAGACGTACCAAGGTTAAACTCGTCAATGATAAACTCAACTTACTTGCGTAACCCTGACAACTAGGGCACGTTCAGGATTCTGCTTTCGCTTGAATTTATCTAGTATCTGATATACATCCGGTATAAATAAATCTCTATCGGCTACACCCTCACAGCAGAGGAACGGTCTTGGATGTAGTCACGGAGAAATATTTATAAACCGTATTGATAAGACGAACCACATAACATACATCAAATACATAATTACATTTAAACCTTATTAATTAGGGATTTTCCGCTAAGTGTCATACACCCTAAATCTAATCAAATTAGATTATAACATGCATGTATAAAGTCAAGAAAACATGATTAAACATTTAATTAAATGGCTAATCAAATTAGGGGTCTTAAAATCAGACTCGCTCTGATACCATTTTGAATGGGTTTTATTGGCGGAAATCTGGTAACGCAGCGGAATAGTGGAAAATCAATATTTTCCGATTTCAAAATTTTTTCTCGGATTAATTAAAAAAACTTATTTATTTAATTATCCAATAATCAAATTATGAAATAAAACACATTAAATCAAATTTATGTGAATTTACCGAATTACCCTTAAACATAACATTTTGTTTATTTTAATCCGAAATTGTTCGAAACGATTTTGGATGATTCTAAATCATTACATATATGAATTTAACATGTCATACATATTGAAATTCAAATTGCAACAAAAATTTCCAAAAAAATAAACCCCAGAGCCGAGAGCCATATTAGAGCACCAAAGTGTGCATTTTGCACTTTCCATGTTCAAAACACATCAAGATGAAATCCAATCAACATAAGATTTTATATGTATCTCATACACATCCAAATACACAACATAAATTAAAATCCCCAAATTTGGAAGTGGTCTTAAACCCTAATTTTTCAATTTCTTCAAATTGGACAAATTAGACCAAATTGCTTAAATCCAATACTTCAATCATGTTTCTTCCATTCAAATCAAGTCTCAACACAATGAAATAACTATAGATCAAATCTAGGTCATTTAAGAGTGGGTCAAAAACTCTAGATTAGCAACAAGTTTCTCAAACTATCAAAAGTGTGCCTATTAACATATTAGAATCATCTTTTGAAATTTATACATGCTCAACACTTTTCAAATCTTTCATCCATCAAAAATACAAAGAATAAAGAATATAAAAACAAAAGAAACTCATAGCATAAAGCCTAGAACTCAATGAACATTTTCCCTTCTAATAGCAAGTTGGAAAAACTTACTAAAATCCAAGCTTTTTCTTGTTTTTCTGTTCTTTTCTTCAAGCTTCTTTGTTTTCCTTTTAATGGAGTATTTGATAAGTGTTTCAAGGTTATGAAACCCTAAATGAAAACAAAACAATTTATACCCAAAAAAAAATAAGCCTTGGCCGAAAATTTGGTAAATTAATATCTAGATATTTGTTTTGTATTTCATTTAATTTTTGCAACTTGTCCACTTAATTTAATGATCATTACACTTTAATGATATATTCAACCAAGTCAACAATTGCAACTTAGTCATTAAATAAAATATCATAACTTAAAAAATTCATATTTTAATTAATTTAATCATTTAACAAAATAATTAATTAATTAATCAAATGCAAATATATATTAAATATGTGTATTATATTTAAAATAAATATAAAATACATATACATTTATGATATAGTCAAATATCTCAATTTTACAATTAATTAATGTGTATTTGAATTAATCAAGCATTAAAAACAAATACACAAAAATTAAGGAAATGACTATCGGGTCCCTACACATGTATTTTGCGTCTAACCTTTAAACGACTTTATAAATAATCAATATTATTTATAATTGTTGCCATTGTGCTCTACGAGTATATTTCATTAGTGAGACTCTTTAGATTCGGGCATATCCGTCACGAAATCCAATTTCGTGTCCATAATTTATCCACCCGTAAATTATGACGACCACGGATAAACTCGCTGAATCATACAGGTCGAGGTCATGGAAAATGTATAATTCCTCTGTCACGGGTATCCGGATAAATCCCAGAGATATAGATGTAAACGTCAAATCTATATAGGGATTATCCAGTCGACTATTCTATTAGCAATCTCAAAAAGAACATTTAGAACTAACTTCTAAATTGTACCACGGGCCCATGGTTTTAATCTGATTGCTAATCATATGGACTACCTATGCTCTGATACACAGAATTGACTGATCCTATCTCGATACACATAGGACACCCTGAGGATCTATCCACACCCAACGAACAGGCGGAGGTCTGATCTAAATAGATCGGTGACGTGACTGTCATCTAAGTGTGGAAGATGTCTCATGCGCCCGCAGTGGTATCTCAAGTCGAAGAATCACAAGTGCTACTCAACCCCATAAGATTCTTATTGACGTCGGTGTATCATACATTAAGAATCTTTGGTGAGTCGTTCAGTGTTTATCCGCTATAAACACCTACATGTCTATACTAGTCTCCAAGACTTATGGTTCATTGAGAAACCATTGGAATCATATATTCCTGTATACGACATGTACCGGTCTCAATGGGTTTACTATACTGACCAGGTAGTGTAAACCTTGACCAGGAACTGTCTGAGAATGACAACGTCATTATACTACTCAATGTCAGTTGCGACGCTTTTACAACAGTATAATGGCTAGTCATTCTAAGGTCATTGCGTCCTTACCATATTAAAAGATACATTATATTATAGAAACTGCATATATTATTCATAATAATAACGTTTTACAGAAGTATTCATAAAGAAATACAACCGAGAATTGGCGCTCCGAGCACCAACCCCAACAATACTCTCACTTGCTCTAGTGCCAATAACGATTGTATCTAATACCCATCGACTCCACGTGTTTATCAAACAACTTCGGAGGTATGGCCTTCGTCAGCGGGTCTGCTATATTATCTTTACTCCGTACCTTGCACACGACAATATCCCCTTGTGACACAATCTCTCGAATGATGTGGTACTTGTGTTCCATATGCTTCGACTTCTGATGCGCCCTCGGTTCCTTTGCTTGCGCAATGGCTCCAGTATTATCACAGTATAACAGAATCGCATTCTCGATACTTGGGACATCTCCCAATTCTATGATAAAGTTATTTATCCACACATCCTCTTTTGCAGCTTCAGAAGCTGTAATATATTCCTCCTCAGTGGTGGAATCTGTTGTTGATCCCTGTTTGGAAATATTCCAACAAATTGCACCTCTGTTAAGGGTAAATACGAATCCAGATGTAGACTTACTATCATCAGAATCCAATTGGAAATCGGAATCTGTATACCCGTTAACTTGCAGTTCGTTTCCTCCATAAATTATTAATTTATCCTTAGTACCTTTAAGATACTTGAGGATATGTTTAATGGCCATCCAATGGTCATTACCTGGATTGGACTGATATATGCTAGTTACACTAACATCGAAACTGATATCGGGCCTTGTACATAACATGGCATACATTATGCTACCCAAACACGAAGCAAAAGGTTGGTTAGACATTCTAACATTCTCATCTTCCGTTTGTGGACTCATCTTCTTTGAAAGGTGAATCACATGTCTGAACGGTATGTTTGATGTCTTACAGTTACCAAAATTATACCGTTCCAAGATCTTATCTATGTACGTTGATTAGGATAACCCAATCAGCCTTCTTTGTCTATCTCTATAGAGTTTTATCCCTAAAACATAGGAAGCTTCTCTCAGGTCCTTCATGGATAAATTCTTACAGAGGTACGCTTTGACGCTTTGTAATATACCTAAATCATTCCCGATGATTAGGATGTTATCAACATATAGGATTAAAAATAAAACCATGCTCCCACTGGCCTTCTGATACACACAGGATTCTTCCGAATTCTTGAGAAAACCATACGATCTAATAATCTCGTCGAATCGAAGATTCCAACTTCGTGAAGCTTGTTTAAGTCCATAAATGGACTTCTTAAGCTTACATACCTTACCCGAGTTTTCGCTGGATGCAAAATCTTCCGGCTGTTCCATATAGATTTCTTCATCAAGAAATCCATTCAGAAAAGCCGTTTTGACATCCATTTTCCAAATCTCGTAGTCATGATACGCAGCTATATAAAGTAAAATCTGAATAGACTTAAGCATTGCTACTGGTGAAAAAGTTTCATCGTAGTCGACGCCAGGTCGCTGCGTGTAACATTTTGCTACCAGTCGGGCCTTGTAAGTTTCAACATTACCATCAGGCCCGCGCTTCCTCTTGTAAACCCATTTACAATCGGTAGGAACAATCTCTTCGGGAAGCGGAACCAAGTCCCAAACTTGATTCTCATGCATTTAGTCTAACTCAGATTTTATGGCACTTTGCCACTTCACGGAGTCGATGTCCAACATCGATTCTCTATAGGTGAAATGATCATTCTCTTCAACTAAGAGAACATCTAGACTCTTTTCTTGTTTCAAATACAAGCGTTCAGGAGGTCTAGATACCCTTTATGACCTACGGAGTGTGTGTGTTGAAGATATTTCATCTACTTGAAATTCATGTTCCTCCGTTAGTTCGTTGTTTTCAGGTTGGACTCCATCAAGTTCAACCTGTCTATGATTACCACCTTCTTACAAAAATTATACTTCTATAAATTTTGCAAAGCGAGCTACGAACACATTTCGATGCTCGGTATCATAGAACAGATATCCCTTCGTATTCGAAGGATATCCGACAAACCTAAACTTTTGCCCTCAAGGCGAAAGCTTATCTTACTGAGTCACCCTGACATAAGCAGGAGAACCCCAAACCTTACTGTAACTAAGATTTGGTCTCCTACCGAACCATATCTCATACGGTGTCATAGGAACAGATTTTGAATGAATCTTATTCAAAAGATGTGCAGCTGTTAAAAGAGAGTAGCCCCATAAATAATATGGCAACTCTGTGAAACTCAACATCGATCGGACCATATCCAATAAAGTCCGATTTCTCCTCTCAAACACTCCATTGTGCTGTGGAGTACCTGGAGGAGTATATTGATCGAGAATCCAATTATCCTTCATATAATCCATGAACTCACCACTCATATATTCGTTGCCTCGATCGGATCGAAAGCATTTAATATATTGACCAGATTGTTTTTCTACTTCATTTCGAAACTCTTTGAACTTTTCAAAGGTTTCTCATTTATGTCGCATCAAATACACATAACCGTACCGTGAAAAATCATCGATAAATGTAACGAAGTACGAATAACCACTGTGAGCAGTCTGACTTAGTGGACCACATACATCAGAATGTACGAGTTCCAGTAAGTTAGTGGCGCGGTGTCCAATACCAGAAAATGAGGCTTTGGTCATCTTACCCTGAATACACGATTCACAAGTTGGATAGGATTCAATGGTGAGATCTGGTATCAAACCATTCCTAACCAATTGGGTAAGGCGTTTAATGCCTATATGACCTAGTCGTATGTGCCAAATTACTGAATTACCCTTAAATATAAAATTTGTTTATTTTAATCGAAATTGTTCGAAAAGATTTTGGATGATTCTAAATCATTACATATATGAATTTAACATGTCATACATATTGAAATTCAAATTGCAACAAAAATTTCCAAATAATAAACCCCAAAACCGAGAGCCATATTAGAGTACCAAAGTGTGCATTTTGCACTTTCCATGTTCAAAACACATCAAGATGAAATCCAATCACATAAGATTTTATATGTATCTCATACACATCCAAATACACAACATAAATGAAAATCCCCAAATTTGGAAGTGTTCTTAAACCCTAATTTTTCAATTTCTTCAAATTGGACAAATTAGACCAAATTGCTTAAATCCAATACTTCAATCATGTTTCTTCCATTCAAATCAAGTCTCAACACAATGAAATAACTATAGATCAAATCTAGGTCATTTAAGAGTGGGTCAACAACTCTAGATTAGCAACAAGTTTCTCAAACTATCAAAACTGTTTCTATTAACATATTAGAAGCATTCTTTTGAAATTTATACATGCTCAACACTTTTCACATATTTCATCTATCAAAAATACAAAGAATAAAGAATATAAAAACAAAATAAACTCATAGCATAAAGCCTAGAACTCAAGGAACATTTTCCCTTCTAATAGCAAGTCGAAAAAACTTACTAAAATCCAAGTTTTTTATTGTTTTTCTTTTCTTTTCTTCAAGCTTCTTTGTTTTCCTTTTAATGGAGTATTTGATAAGTGTTTCAAGGTTATGAAACCCTAAATGAAAACAAAACAATTTATACCCAAAAAAATAAGCCTTGGCCGAAAATTTGGTAAATTAATATCTAGATATTTGTTTTGTATTTCATTTAATTTTTGCAACTTGTCCACTTAATTTAATGATCATTACACTTAAATGATATATTCAACCAAGTCAACAATTGCAACTTAGTCATTAAATAAAATATCATAACTTAAAAAATTCATATTTTAATTAATTTAATCATTTAACAATTAAATAATTAATTAATTAATCAAATACAAATATATATTAAATATGTGTATTATATTTACAATAAATATAAAATACATATACATTTATGATATAACAAATATCTCAATTTTACAATTAATTAATGTGTATTTGAATTAATCAAGCATTAAAAACAAATACACAAAAATTAAGGAAATGACTATCGGGTCCTTACACATGTATTTTGCGTCTAACCTTTAAACGACTTTATAAATAATCAAAATTATTTATAATTGTTTCCCTAGTGCTCTACGAGTATATTTCATTAGTGAGACTCTCTAGATTCAGGCATATCCATCACGAAATCCAATTTCGTGTCCATAATTTATCCACCCGTAAATTATGACGACCACGGATAAACTCATTGAATCATACAGGTCGAGGTCATGGAAAATGTATAATTCCTCTGTCACGGGTATCCGGATAAATCCCAGAGATATAGATGTAAACGTCAAATCTCTATAGGGATTATCCAGTCGACTATTCTATTTGCAATCTCAAAAAGAACATTTAGAACTAACTTCTAAATTGTACCACGGGCCCATGGTTTTAATTTGATTGCTAATCATATGGACTACCTATGCTCTGATACACAGAATTGACGGATCCTATCTCGATACACATAGGACACCCTGAGGATCTATCCACACCCAACGAACAGGCGGAGGTCTGATCTAAATAGATCGGTGACGTGACTGTCATCTAAGTGTGGAAGATGTCTCATGCGCCCGCAGTGGTATCTCAAGTCGAAGAATCACAAGTGCTACTCAACCCCATAAGATTCTTATTGACGTCGGTGTATCATCCATTAAGAATCTTTGGTGAGTCGTTCAGTGTTTATCCGCTATAAACACCTACATGTCTATACTAGTCTCCAAGACTTATGGTTCATTGAGAAACCATTGGAATCATATATTCCTGTATACGACATGTACCGGTCTCAATGGGTTTACTATACTGACCAGGTAGTGTAAACCTTGACCAGGAACTGTCTGAGAATGACAACGTCATTATACTACTCAATGTCAGTTGCGACGCTTTTACAACAGTATAATGGCTAGTCATTCTAAGGCCATTGCGTCCTTACCATATTAAAAGATACATTATATTATAGAAACTGCATATATTATTCATAATAATAACGTTTTACAGAAGTATTCATAAAGAAATACAACCGAGAATTGGCGCTCCGAGCACCAACCCCAACAATACTTACAAGCATGAATGGATTCATACCTCATTCCCGGATCACGCAATATTTTCTTTGCCTCGTAATACGACTTAGGCAATTCGCTTCCAACCGGTAATATTTTCCCTAGTAACTCTAGCATCATATAAATACTTTTTTGGTCATTCTGTTGATCACTTTAATGTGTAATAATTTCACAACGAATTTCAAGATCGATATTCCAGCACCTTCAAATGGAATTTTTTTTGCCTCATCAAGTAGTTCACTAAATAAATTTTGATCATTTCCACTTAACACTAGTATGTCACCACTAACACTATGATCAAGTTGTGTACCTTGTAAGTCATGCAAAGCTTCGGTTATCTCATCGTTTGCAGGTTGATTGTAACTACTACTCCCTTCACCGGAATCAATAAACCGTGACTGAGAATTATACTGCTCACCGTGATAAATCCACGTACGGTAAGTTGGTGATATTCCCGGCATGTATAAATGATTATGAACTTCATCTAACCATTTCCTTTTCCTATTCAAATAATTTGTACATGGACACCGAACACGACCTTCTGCATTAATGTATTGTTTTGCCAATTCCATGAACTCATACACTCCATTATGGTATTCAACACTCAATCTATCCAGCGAGCTCATCCAATTTCGATCCATTTCAACCAAATACCTAAATATAATAATATAATTATTAAACATCATATTACATTCATCAATATTACTAATTCATTAATTATTTATTTAAGCATATACATATATATTTAGTTGATTAATTAATTAGTTGACAGAAAAAATATATTTAGTTAATTAAATAATCTACATATATGAATCACCACTAAAAAAAAGTATATAATAAACATAATAATAAAAAATGAAAACCATAATTTTTTACAAAGATTAAACTGAAATACTTAAGTGAGATATATAATTATTCTCTGCAAATATAAAGAAAAATAATAAAGAAATATGAAAGAAGATTTACCTTATGGAAAATTAATTACAATTTTATTTAAAAATTTGTATGAGAGTTGTGAGGTTACAGATAGGGGTGGCAAAACGAATCAACGAATCGAATTTGTATCGAATCCTAAACGAATCGAATCAAAATGTGATGAATTCGTATTCGATTCGTTTATTAAACGAATCCTAATATCAGGATTCGTATTCGATTCGTTTATTAAACGAATCGAATACGAATATTCGTTTATTCAATAATATAATTTAATAAAATAATTTACCACACTTGATTTACATTAATTCTTTATAAATATATACATATGTAATATGTAATTAATATATTTACTAAAAATATCTCACCAAATATCGAAAATATTACATTTTCTATGATAATTACCTATAATTTCTCGAACCTTAATTGAAAATTAACAAGAACTAGTAAATAAAAATAATAAAACGAATTCTAAACGAATCAATGAGCTTAAATTCGTATTCGATTCGTTTAAAAAATGAATCGAATCGAATTGACCCGTTTATTAAACGAATCTATTTTTTCAAACCCGTATTCGCTTTAAAGCGAATCGAATCGAACAAATAAACGAATCCTGACCCAAATTGCCACCCCTAGTTGCAGATGAGAGAGTCTCAGATTGCAGAGGATGAGAGAAAAAGCAAAAGGGGAGAATGGTTGGTGGCATTCTGTATTTTAATCTATTTTTAGAGTCGAATCTCCTATTTCGAAGCTAAATATCTGATTTTTAGCGTCGAATCTCCTATGTCGACGCTAAATGTCCGATTTTTAGCGTCAAAATTAAATTTGGACGCTAAAGATTAATGTATTGTCGGTGGTATCGTCATAAACCTTTAGCGACGCAACTTATCGACGCTAAATGTCAAGTTTTCGGCGTCGAATACGTTTTTCGATGCTAAAAGTATAAAATTTAGCGTCGCAATTCCTGTCGATGCCAAAGATTATTAGAATAGTTAAAAAACTTTACCGTCGAAAATTATTCGGTGCTAAAAGTTGTACTTTTAGCGTCGAAAATCGTATTCGACGATAAAAGTAGAACATTTGGCGTTGAACATGATATTTGTCGCTAAAATCTTGATATTTGGCGTCGAATATTAATTTTGACGCTAATAATCACTTTTAGCGTCGAAATTTAATTCGACGCTAAAGTATTGGACGCTAAAAGTCCATTTTCTTGTAGTGCTGTTGGTTGTCGGTAGAAGTGGACAAGATTTGGTTCGATTCGATATAATTATAAAAAAAATTGTAATTAAAATTATTCGGTTTTTTTTTTAAAAAAAATCATCATTCGGTTTTTTCCTTTTAAAAAAATTTATAATTTTTTTAATTATCAATTCGATTCGATTTTTATTTTTTAAATAATAATAATAATTGAAAAATTAATAATACATATTGAATCTAACCTTTATTCAAATTTTGTACATTATAACTCTTATAATGATACAAATTATACCAATATAAACATTGCATGAGATACATTCATCATTTAGATAATTTAAAATGTAGGAAAATAACAAATAAACATAACCAAAATAAAAAAATAAAAATATTTCATGAAATTAATCATCACTAAACATCAAATGAATTTATGGTGCAATAAATATAAAATATAAAATAAAAAAAAAATATTATTAGACTTTAAAAAATCAATAAAATCAAATTATTTGTTGCTTTGGTTTGGTTTTTTGATTAAAAATTGAATTAATTTGGTTCGGTTCGATTCGATTTTTTAATTAAAAAAGTAAATAATTATTTTTTAAATAAAAAATTTGTTAGTTTGATTTTTTTGGCCCACCCTTAGTTTTTGGAATACAAAGAATCGTGCATTACTTCTTGTCTAACTACCATTGAGTTATTATATATTTTGAGAGACAAAATCTTATTTACTTGTTACATTATATTGAACCAAACAATTAATATGATAGTTGTATATTTAATATGGTAGTTGTGTATTTAATATGGTAGTTGGGTAGTTGTGTATTTAATATGATAGTTATATAATACCTATATAAATGCCTCTCATTATAATTCTAAATTTAAGCAAATGTTAATACACATTTTCTTCACAAATTCTCACATTACTTGAACATTATTTTGAACATATATATATATATATATATATATAATTTCGAAATACTTACAGAGAAGAGAGTTTAAATCACACGTGATCTCTTACTTTCACAAATTAGATCTCACTTAAAATTATATTTCAAAATATATATAACATGCTATTTTCCAACAGTTTTCACTAAAGAGATCTGTTGGTTGCAAAAAAAGTTGCTGGCAAGAGAATCTTCTCCATGTGGCTTGAACATTTGACAGCTTTTTTATTTGTTTTTTGATATATCTGGGGATCCACCCAAATCTTAGAACTAGTATGACTGCGATTATGAACATAGTATTCAAAGACAAAACAACTCCAAGGATCATAAATCCTTTCCCATAAACGATTTACTTGAAAAGTTTTCAAAAGATTCTCCTCTAGAATCTCTCATTGTTGTCTATTGAAAGAGGGATTTATGGGTGTATTCAATTGAGATTTTAAAAGACTATTTATGAATAAATAAGTCATATATATTTTAAAAGACATTTAAAGAATGTAATGACTTACAAGATTTTATGAAATTTCTTTAATCAAGATTTTTTGCATATTAAATTTTAAAAGACTTATTTCATAAGAATTTGAAAGGACCATTATAGTTTTTTTTTTTTTTTACTTTTTTAGAACTGATGTTATATGGAATGAAACCATAAATAAAAAAATAAAAAAATAAAAAAAAAGTTAATGAAAGTCAATTGGTTCAAGTTGTAGACACTTGAATCAACAATAACAGAAATTTGGATCATATGAAATGGAACCATAAATAAAAACAAACATTCAAAATCATAAATCAATCAAAAAGATAACAAAGAAATGATAATTTTAATAAAGAAAAGCAAAAGCTAATATTATTCAATGTTAATATATTACAAATAGCATAATGTATTAAACTAATAATCTATTAATATATTTAAAAGATTATTAACTAAACTCACCTTCAAGTAATCTTTCCATATTTCATTTAGATTATAAGATCGATTAGATCTGAAATATTTATAAGACCAATATCTAAAATAACATTATGTTTCTTTTATGATATGAAATTATAGTTAAAGATAGGTTTAACCTATACAAAGTGCGGACCCTCTGCTATAATTGCTAATATATATTTTTTTTTCAAATTAAAAATATAAATGTAAACAAAATGAATTTGAAAATAAATAAAAAGTAATCATTAAAATCATTAAAAAAATTATCCTTCCATGTAATTCATATTTAGAAAATTAGAAAAAAAATTCGAGTCCGGTTGGATAAAGATTCCCCGAGCCGATCTAAATCGAAACTCAAAAATAAAATTCAGTCTGTGCAAATATATGAGACAGAGTTTGATTCACTAAAAGTCGCACGAAATGCAACCGATCTACATCCATAAGATCATAAAAACTTACTGCTGAATCAAATTATCTTACATGATGAAATCAACAATTTCAGTCAAGTTGTAGACATTACAAGCCTACAATTTTTTTAATTGAAAACTTAAAACTATAATCCTACTTTTTTTCTGCGAATGTCATATCAGACCACACAGCTAACAAATAGCACGACAAGGAGATCGCGCAACCAACTCACACATTCAGGTATTTAAACTCAGCCATGAACACACAATCAAAATTATCTCAAAACCTAGCAGCTAGTTCAACTAAGTCCTTGTATTTATCCGAGACAAAAGACTTCACCTTGATGCCAGGTTTTCCATCTGCATTTCCTGGAGAGTCGTATTTTATCCCTATTACTGTTGTCAAACCTGCAACAGAATATAAGCCGATTGATCAGTCTTACCTTCATGAGGGTCAACATAAAATCAAGTCATCTTCCTTGGTGGTTTTGCACTTTTGCTTCGTATGATAATTGATTTTAATAAAAGAGGTTCTAAAGAAAAATGGCATAAGCTATTTTCTTCTTTCAAACGAAAATGATCCCCGTGGCCTTAAAATTGGATCTAGTTACTAGTATCAATTTGTCAGGGCAGATTAGTGATAAATTCTACAGACTCGGGATGGATGCACTTCACTACCAATATATATATTTAAAATCAAATACAAACCTTTTTGGCTTACAGCTCACAGTTGTTTAGTAAGGGAACCTTTACTTATTATGAGACATCTAAAATGTCATAAAATTTATATTCAGTAACCAAAACCAAAAACTTTCGAACCATTGGTCAACTATTAATATCTTGAGATACTAAAACTTCTTTTAAAATGTATCTACACGGACAACACACATTGTCACTATAGAATAAATTCCAATAAAATCCACGTGCGAAAATACTTACTCTCATGTATGCGGCCATATAAAAATCTCTCTCCTTTCCAGTATTCCAGAGGTCTCGACTTTATCCTGGTGCTTCTTCTCACTCCTGAATCCCAAGATGTACCAGAAGCTAGAAAGACAAAATATATTTATTATTATCCAAATAAAACAGAAAAATTTTGATGATGCATTTTAAATCTCTGTGTGAGTAAGGACCTGCAAGGCTTTGTCTACGAGTAGCAATTTCATGTTTGCCTTTTCTGCGTGGACGTGATATTGTTTTACTTTGCTTATTTGATGGCTCCCTGGTCAATTTTTGAACTTCCTGTTGCACAATGAAAAGAAATTTTCACTTGCACCAAACTATTTTTCCTCGGACTCGTAAAGTTTGACCATAAACAACAGCAACTACATCTCCAAAAATTAACATTTAAAGCATGAAGTTGATTATATGATGGGTAGTTGCTGTCGTTTATGAATTTACAGCACATTTTACTTTCAAACACTAGGCCAGATACCCAATGGTCATTACGAAAATCACAACTGCATCAATCAAGCTCAAGTAACAACAGCACTGCAGGTGTTTTTGTGTCATTAAACCTCACTACTCATATAATCTTTTTTAAAAAATTAGTTACTTCATTCAGTTTAGCAAGCAAGCCATTGGCTTGACCAACACTGATCTACATATGAAAAAAGCATATAATAACTCAGAGTCCAAATGGTAATTACCTTTTAGCTAGTATATGAACATCATTATAGATGAAGCCATGACCAATAAATGAAAAATTGATTACTTATACTACCCAAGAATATCAGTGACTTCCATTTGCTAATTATACCATGAAATCACAGCAATGGCACCTAAAGAATCCGAGCATATGCTAGATTAAGTGGCACACGTATACGTGCACACCTCACTCTCACTCATTTATACTTGCCCCATCCATATAGCCACAATTAGAAATGTTCGAGAGCACAGAAAATGTATCCTATTCATTGGAGAATTAGCAGTACTGAAAATTTCTTTATTTCTTTTCAACTCCCTAATTTGAAAATTGTTAACAAGTATTTTGGTAATTTTAACCCAATGTTAACAATTTTTTCTTAATAAGTTAATATAGTAATGCAGCGTATATGTGAAACTGAACAAATAAAATGTAAAAGGGAAAAAAAATGGTTGAAGATTCATTGCTTTGACACAAAGCCCTTATTCCCAATTACCCAAAAATCATGTCAACTATGTATAAATGCTAAATACGGTATAACTCTCAAATAATAAATGCCAAACACCAAAGTTAAAGGAAAATTGAATCAATTACAAAAATATGGGAAATTATATACTAGATTATGCCTTTATTTTCCTTTTCTTTCAGTTAGCATAGAATTGCAAGCAATTTGGAATTAACCTCATTATGCTGTTGTGGACGAGCGTCTGCAGTTTTGGAGGGCTCATCCATTGCATGGTCTTCAACCACATCATGGCTTGTTTGATCTGTGGGGGAAAATGTAAGAATGAAAAAGAATTGAGAACAGGAAAAGTGGGAGCCATCCCTATATTCCCAAGAATTGGGTGGAAGGTAAAATATAGGGTTGTAATGCATGTTGATCACTGGATAACTGCATCCCAAACCCACAAGAGTATCTCATAAAGCTCAAGAAAAGAAGAGTAATCCTACCCAATTCTGTTTGAGTGCTGTTCAATTTTTCGACAGTAAAGTCCTCCATGTTGAGATCAGGTTGTACAGAATCAACTGCATTATGATGATGTGGTCCCTGTGGACCAGTGTCTGCAGTTTTAGATGGCCCATCAATTGCATGGTCTTCAACCATATCACGTCTTGTTTGATCTGTGGGGGGAAAGTATGAAGGAAAAGAAATTGAAAACAGAGAAAGCAACTCCCTAGGAGCCAAAAGGAATTCCTAAGAATTGGGTCGAGTGTAAAATCCAGGTTTGTAAAGCATGATATTGACTATTGAATAATTGCATCCCAACCCCAGAACAGTATTTCATAAAGCTCAAGCAAAGAAGAATAATCCTACCCAATTCAGTTCTAGTGTTGTTCAATTTTTCTGCAGTAGAGTCCATGTTGAGATCAGGTTGTACAGAATCTACAGCTTTCTGCAGCACATCTTCCTCCTGGATCTCGTCACAACAGCTCACAGGATAACATTCAATATCACAACTTAACACAGTATAAAAAATATAAACAAGTTATAAGAAAAATCACCTTGTCATTGAATTCAGCCGGTTGCTTTGTCTGAACATTTGTATTAGCATCAGGCCTACCTGAAATGTCATTTACAACCTTTTTATCCATACAACTATCTCCAACACTACCCACCAGATCAGCTAGAAATCCACTTGAGCCAACATCAGCACCAGAATCAAGTCTACTCAGATTATCATTCACAGTTTTGTCCGATATATGAATAGCATCTCTCATATCCACCTCAGTTAAACTTGTGTGGACATCGGCAATGTCATTTTCCTCTATCATTGGAGACTTCAACTTGGGAGAAGTGATGAACTCATTTTCCATATTAAGCCCATCAATTTGTTTTTCAACACTTCCAAAAGGAGAAGCGTTTCTTGCAGGTGATTGATCAATATCATGAGCAGAAAATGGATCAATCGACAAATTTGAATGCAAGATGTGCTTCTTCAAAGATATTATGGCAGCTAGCGGACTCCTCGGTGGAGTTGGAGAAGCAAGACAAGGAACTGAACTTTCAGCCGACTTACGCTTCTTTGGTGTTCTACTGCTCATTCCTTTTACCAAATTATGTATGTCTGATAAAGGATTCCTACGCTTTGGCAAGTCTACTCCTGAGGCCTTCAAATCAATCCTTCGGACATCTTGCAAGTCAGGAAGGGATAATTTCCCTGGATCAATGGGTTTGATCTGCAAGCGCTCCTGTAAAAGCGCGACTGTCGCATCCTCATCAAACTCCTCATCCTCACAAGCAAGCAATTCATTCAGAAGTTCACTAACCCTGTTTTCTTCCTTGCTTACTGCACCTACATACATTATCATTACTCATGCTATCAGGATCAAATATCAAGGATAGCATTTTAGGCTAAATCGTTGGAGAGATAGGAGAAGAAGCATGGGGAGAGAGGGAGAGTAGATCAAACCTTTTTTCAGTAAATAAATTCATTAATAGCTTTCACTCACCAACTAATTCTGATTCTTGTAATTCATCATCAACTGGTTCTGTTTCTTGTGATGCAACATTTGGATTGGTTGTTTCTTGCTGCACATTATAATTAGGAGTACTGGGAATGTTCTCTTCAAAGGTTTCTTGAGAGGAAATATCAATCGGATAGCGATGCTTGTATTTCACTGACCGCCTGAGACATGAAATTACAAGGCTAAGTTCCATAACCAAAAGAAGCAAGTCTAAAAATTAAACACACTGAACATACCCCAAAAGTCCTGGTCGCCGAGGCCTTGCAGCCATAGATGGATTTAGCTGATTCAAGTCCATCAAAACACCACCTGTCTGTTTTTGTATCTCTCTTTTTGCATCTGTACAACAATCAAAACCAGCGAAAACCTAAGTCCACAAAAAATTATGGCAGCATAAATTTCACAAGGTAAAAACAAGAGCAAACTTACTCTCAATATTTTCATAAGCCTTGAAGAATTCTTCTGGGTCTTTCAGTTTATCAATGTCCAAATTAAGTTCCAAATTCAAATGACTGCAAGAAAAAGATATAACATAACTTAACAAAAATTCACTGATCAAAAAAGTATCAAATAATTCTAAATAAACTTGACTCCAGCTAAAAGCTTTACCTTGAATTAGGCTTCCAAGAAAACCGAGGCCGCTTACGGCCTAAGGCGGGTCTTCTTTCTCGTGGGTTTTCAACAACCTCTGTAGCAGCAACTTTATTTTCGTCTTTAGAAGGTATTTCTAAGTTAGAAAGTCATGAAATACTATCTGCAATGGCTTTGTAAGTGCTGAAATGCCAAAAAAAAAAATAAGAACAAACTTACTCTCAAGATTTTCATAAGCCTTGAAGAATTCTTCCGGGTCTTTCAGTTTATCAGGTTTCAAATTCAAATGACTGCCAATCAAAGATATAACATAATTTAACAAATAATCACTACTCAAAAAAAAAGTGTCAATTAATTCTAAATAAACTTGACGCCAACTAAAAGCTTTACCTTGAATTAGGCTTCAAAAAAACTGAGCCGGCTTACGGCCTACAGCAGGTCTTCTTTGTCGAGGGTTTTCAACAACCTCTGTAGCAGCGACTTCATTTTCGTCTTTAGATGGAACGTTGCTCGCAGTTTCTAAGTTATAAAGTCCTGAAATACCATCTACAATGCTTTCGCCTGCTCTAAAAGCTTATTTGGACTTTGTATGGGCTGAAATGCCCAAAAAAAAAAAAAAAAAACCCCACAATCAGTTTCTTGAAATTAGACTAAAATTGACTTGCTCTGACTAATAGACCTTTTTTAGCTTAAAACTACAAATTAATAACAGCAAGTAAACAAAAACCCTAACAAATCG